>PVKU01005162.1:0-129174 GCA_004027475.1 Anoura caudifer | reverse complement strand
GTTCATGGATTGGAAGACAATATTGTTAAGATTTTACCTCTTCTCAAGTTGATCTATAGATTTAAAGAAATCCTTATCAAAACACTAACAGGCTAAAAATAAAATTAAACAGGCTGATACTAAAACTTACATGGAAATGCAAGCAAGAGGATTTATACTAACTCATATCAAGACTTACTTTAAAACTACAGTAATCCAGACAGTGTAATTTAAACATGATGATAGATATATAAATCAATATGACAAAACAAAATGGAGATGGATACATATATCAAGTAATTTTCAATAAAAGTGCCAAGGTTAGTCAGTAGAGGAAAAATTTTTTTTTTAACAAATGGTGCTGGAACAGTTGGCCATCCTTATGCAAAATAATAAACCTCTTCCTAGCCTCATATCACATATAGATATTAACCTGAAATGCATCATAAACCTGAACATAAGAGATAAAACTTCTAGAAATAAATAGGAGAAAAATTTTTGTGATCTTTTGTAAAGATTTCTCAGATAAGACACAAAAAGTAAGAAGCACAAAAGAAAAAAAATCAATAAATTGGATTTCCTCAAAATTAAAACTTCCTCATTAAAAAACACTTAAGAAAATGAAAAGGCAAGCCATAAAGTAGGGAAAAATTTGTAGCACATTTGATGAAGGACTCCTCTTCAGGATATATAAAGAAGTCTTCCAATATAGCAAGGAGGCAGCCAACATAAATGAGGATGATTATGTAGAAATATGTATAAATGAGCCCCAAAAGTCCTCCCTTGTATTGGCTCCAAGTTTATTTCATCTCTACAGGCTGCGACCTTTGAGCTCAGAAGCTTACCGGCACCAAATTCAAATTTTGACACATCCAGTTATTTTTATAATAGACAGAACAAGTGAATTTTTAGTCATTTAGAACTTGTCTACTTTGCATATTCCAGGAAATCTGACCCCACATGTACCACCAATAGATAAACTAAGCCCTGGGTCATAAAGTCCCCAAGACTTTGCTGCTGCCCTTCAAAGCTCTCTGATGCTGAGACACCCTGCTATGCTGCTGGAGCAAATCACCCAGACACGTAAGACCTTGTCTTATTCCACTCTCCGCAAGGAGTTCCGTTGCTCTCCTCCCCTTCTGGGTGGTGACCCATTCACCATAAGCCTTCAGACAGTCTCATGCTACAAGGGGCTTCATGCAACCTTGTCCAAGTGTTGCCCTCTTGGATTGTTGTGTGTTCATGATTCTTGTGTTTATATCTTTTTCCTTGATCAGCCTGCAAATCCCACCAATTCCCTATAAGACTTTAACAGACACTTCACAAAATGAGAAATTATTCCCAATAAGCACATAAAAAGATGCTCATATCTTTACTCTTTGGGGAAATGCAAATTAAAGGCACATTGAGATACTACAACATACCCCCTAAATAAAAAAGGCTGACACTCCCAAGTGGTGATGAAGATATGGAAAAAAAATGATGCAGCCTCTTTGGAAAAGAGTCTGTCAATTTCTTATCAAGTTAAACACTTACCATATAATCCATAATTCCACTCGTCAGTATTATTTACTCAAGGGAAATAAAAGCATATGTCCTCATAAAGGCATGTATGAATGTTCCTAGCTGCTTTATTTGTAACAGTAAAAAATTAGAAACAACCCAAATGTTCATCAACTGAAAAATGGATAATCAAATGCAGTGTAAGCAATAAGAAGGGGCAGTTTACCAGTACATACACCATGGATAAGTTAAAGAAGCCAGACACAAAAACCACACATTGTATGAATCCATTTACATGCATTTCTAGAAAAGGCAAAACTATAGTGATAGGAAGCAGAATCAGTGGTTATAATGGGGGAAGGTTTAAGGAGGGGATTGACGATAAAGAAGCAGAGGAAACATGGAGATGATGGAAAGGTGTACCTTGATGGTGGTAGTTATGCAACTGTACACACTGATAATGAAAAAAACAGAATAAGCATTGTCAAGAGAGTCACTTAAAATAGAGTCAGAAGGCTATTAGGTAGTGGACCTATGTAGCATATGCACAGCTTGTGCCTCAGTTCCCTGAGCTACTATGAATTTGCTAAATCACTTGCTAAACTCAGCTCAAGGCTGAGCCCTGAACGTCCTGGAACAACTGCTGCGTGGACAGACATGGACTTAACTTCCTTGTAGTTTTTGCCTCTCTCCTTTGCTTATTGGAACTAACCATGCCAGCAATCCCTCATTTGCATGAAAGAATTATATTTTGTGGTTTTGCCTTTATAATCCTTGTCTTTCTTTGCACAGTTTGGGTTGCTACTTGAATCTCTGTCTCCCAAACCTTTTTGCTCAAATAAATGCTTTTTATTTTTTATTATAGCCTAAACCTTTTTTTTCTTTTGGTTCTGCATCACATGCTAACTTTTTTGGTTGACATTTATCAAAACTAATTAAACACTAGAATTAAAACTTGTGAATTGTTTTTAAATGATCCACAATAAAGTGGACTAAGAAAAAAGACAAAGTACTTATGCTTTTTAACTCAGTAATTACATTTCTAAGAATTTAATATAAAGAAATAATCAGCCCTGGCTGGTGTAGCTCAGTGGTCTGAGCGTGAGCCTGCAAACCAAAGGGTCACAGGTTTGATTCCCAGTCAGGGCATATGCCTGGGTTGCAGGCCAGGTCCCCAGTGTGGGGCGCGTAGGAGGCAACCACACATTGATGTTTCTCTCCCACTCTTTCTCCTTCCCCTTTCTCTAAAAATAAATAAATAAACATCTTTTAAAAAAAGAAATAATCAGAGATGTGTATAAATACACTAGAATGTTTATTTCAGCATTATTTATAATAGCTACACACTTAAGACAACTAAATGCTCAGGAATAGAATATTGTTTAAATCTGCAATACACTCATACATGGAATCTGTCAAGCCATTAAACATTATGTAGAAGATATGACTCAGAAAAATGTTTGCTATTTTAAGTAAAAAAGTAGGTGTAACTTAGTATGCACTGTAGTGTGATTTTTTTGGTTTTTATTTTAAAACTGGCAGTTAATAGAATGAAAACTTGTTAACTACCTCATTGATAAATGAGGAGCAAGTGGGATTTTTATGGCACTATGCAACTGAGATTTGAAAATCTCTTAGCTCCATGTATAGTTATATTCTTCTCATCGGATGTGGAAGAGATTAAAATTTGAGACAAATCCCCAAGCTGATGACCTTAGCTTAGACTTATAAAACATCTTCTTAAATTAGATTAAATGCACACTTTTGTGTTTGTATCTCAAGTCAGAAGAAAGTTGAAATGAAATTTCAACATGGGCAAAATTAAGTTAAACACAGACCCACAGTACCTTTCCAGGAGTATGAAAAGGGTCAGGTATCTCATTCCATCTATGGCGTGCCGGTTCCATTTCCCATCTGCTGGGTGAGCAGCTCCAGACAGGATCCTGTTCAGGAAGAGGTGGACTATGGAATAGTTCTATTTTGAGGCAGGGAAGGTAAAAATAAGCCATCTGAATAGTGTTTGACCACACATTCAATGGGGAATGGACGGCCTGTGAAATTCTTTCGTTAGTGTCAATCTTGGTGTCCTGAAATTTTCACTTCCTGATTAAAAGCAAGGATGGATTAATTTGCAGATTAATTCACAGATTAAAAGCAAGGATGGATTAATTCCAGCTTTGCACCTCCAACTTCAACAGGCCCTGGAACGTTAAGTACCTAAACGGGAAAGAGAACTATTAAAATAAGTGTATCTATTTTTCAATATCAGTTAACTTTTTGAAAGAAGAAAAATGTTAGCGGTGGCATTCAAACATTTTAGATCATGTTTTCTATACACTTGGAAACCTGTACTCAAAAATTATCTTGTCCACAAATTGTTTTTGTTGTTTTCTCTACAAATTTGCAATTAATTGGATTTCTATTAACTGGGTCTTTTGTGTTAAGTCAAGTTTATTAAACATTTTGTATGACTAAGAAATATTCTCAGTTTTGGTAGAAAGTCTTTTTAACATTCCCATTTTAATGACTAAAATGTCTCATTCATGAAATGATGAGTAAGCAGCTTATTTCTAAGGAACTCGTGGAAATACTAAAATTGGGCTTTTTGTTCTCTCTACAAACCCAATCAAAAAGACACCTGTATTAAGGAACTTACAGAAAGACTGTTCATTCGTACCCTCAATAAACACACAAATATACACATATGACAAAATGTAGAATATATTAATAGTTATGAATAAGACAACTCTAAGGGAGGAATGTCGAAGAGATAGCGTATGGACTGGAAATAGAACAGAACCCTAAAACTATTCATTTCTCACTTATGTGTCATTTCTCCCAAACTAAAACTAGAACTACAACATTTTATTTCCAGACGGTGAGTGTCAGAGGGCTATTGAAATGTGCACCCATGTCTGTTCCTTTATCTCTGAATTTCCTCCGACACAGGCACACTGGAACCATGAGCAGCTTCTTCCACTGTGTCCAACCATAGTCAAGGCCACTGTCTTCGCGCTCCAGGAAGGAGGCTGTGTATGGTATATCACCTTTAGGATATTCACACATTCTTTTTCTTCTCCCTGCGGTATTCAGGAACTGGAATGTTGTATCCTAAATAGACTTGTTTTGTAGATGTTGCAGATGATTTTATTATGGTAGTGAATGTAGTTCACTGATTTTACATCTGTTTTTCACAACTCATTTACAGTAGCTCTTTCTGTTGTTAGCAAGCTAGCCATTTTTGCAGCTGACTTAATGAAAATAAACATTTTTTCATGTAAACCTACTTTCTTTGGTTTTCCAGTTCATTGAAATGTTTTCAATTTGATGAATCTTTCATGTATATATTTTTGAAACTTTGAAAGAGAAAAAAAAGAGCCCTGGCTGGTGGAGCTCAGTGGATTGAGCCCAGGCCTGCTAAACAAAGGGTCACCGGTTTGATTCCCAGTCAGGGCACATGCCTGGGCTATGGGCCAGGTCCCCAGTAGGGGGCACTCAAGATGCAACCACACAGTGATGTTTCCCTCCTCTCTTTCTCCTTCCCGTGCCCTCTCTCTAAAGATAAATAAAATCTTTTTAAAAAGAGCCAGTATAAATTTAGAGATACATGCAGAAATATTTACAGATAAAATGATATGTTTTCTGGGATTTGCCTTCAAATAAGTCAGGAAAGGGGAAGTGGGTAGTAGTGCAGATGAGACAGGAATGGACACATGTTGATATTTATGGAAGTGCATTACATGTGGGAGTTCGTTATATTATTCTGTCTACCTCTTTACATTTGAAATTATCCACAATAAAATGGCAAATGCATTTGAAAAGGGTTAATAACTTTATACAAATAACCTTATGATAACCTTTTACCAATCATTAGGAAAAAGATAAAATATATCATTGAGCAAAATAAATCAACAGTATGCAAAACAAAATATGCAAATAGAAAATAAGCATATGAAGAAAACTTCAGCCTCAAAAAATGCAAATTAAAACAATACCTGATGTTGTGATTTATAATGACAAACATATATTTGGTCTTTATCCACTGTTTCTGGCTCACAGCTCCTCAGACTCTTGTATCTCCTCCATCAGGCTGTTCCTGAATTACGTCCTTGTATAATAAACTGGTAAGGTGATATATAAACTTTCCTTGAGTTCTATGAGCCGCTCTAGCAAATTAATAAAACCCATGGAGGAAGTTGTGGAAACCTCTGATTTATAGCCAGCTGATCACAAGCATCGGTAACAACCTGGACTTGCAATTGGCATCTGAATTGGGGGCAGTCTTGTGGGACTAAGCCTGTGGGATCTGATGCTGTCTCCGGGTAGATAGTTTCAGAATTGAGCTAAGATAATGGCTTGGTCGTCTTGGAAAACACACATCTGGAAATGATATACTTTTTTACACCTGAAGGATTGACAAAGAGAAAAGGTTAATGATAACTACTATTGATGAGGATGCGGATGAAACTAACAATCTGTTCACCACTGGAAGTGTAAATCCAGGAAGTTCCTCGGGTGTCTTGATTGTCATTTCTATCTTCTCTGAAAGGTAGGCATCATTTGCCATCCCTATTTTACATCTGAGCTAATACCAGAATTGTCCAAGGTCATACAACCGAGGGCTAGTTTTTCTCTTTACATTGCTGGTGAAGAAGATCCTGTTGATAGAATATTTTGCAATATATATGATAATGAGTTGCCTGGAGTTATTTTCTGACCTGGATCATCCCAGATGACTGAAAAACAGAGTGGACAAGCCCAGCGCATGGCCTGGAGTAAAGCTCAGCTGATGCTACCCTCCATTGGCTGAACCCTGGTCAACCCACAGCTGTGGGAGTGAGAAGTAAATTTAGCTTATTGCTTGCCAAGGTTTTGTGTTGTATGCAGCCAGCAGTGACCTGAGACCTCTTCTCCTTCATTCTTTTTTCTCCTCTACTTCCCTTCTACTCTAGTCACGCTTCTCTTTCTTTCTCCCTGAGCTCCTTACCCATACAGCCTTTGGGCATGCTCTTCCTGTCTGTTTTGCTCAACACCTGGGGGCTAAAAAAGGGGGCTATTTATTTCTTCATCCCTCTACCTTGTTTTAAAGAAGATTTGAGGAGGTTTATTAAACTTTTTATAATGTAAAATAAAAATAGAAGTGGGTTAGAGATACAAAAATATGTTGAGATCATTTATATAGATGATGTGAACATTGTTCACTAATGCAGTTTCACAGAGGCATGACCTGTATTTCGATTTTTCAACATTCCCTATAAATTGGGTAACATGAGGTAGTTTTCCTAAAATCCAATTACTCTTGAGTAAGAGGTAACAATGAAGTTGGTAGGCCTATCAGACAAGCCCAGATGGCATGACAAGAGTAACCAACTAATCCTGCTTTAACACACTGTTTTTAAAAGCTTGCTTCTCCCCCTGTGGGAAAACCTGACTTGGTAAGGCTCTGTATGTCCTCCTTGGATAAGTGTCTGTTCAAGTCCTTTGCCCATTTTTTGATTGGATTGTTTGCCTTCCTGGTGTTGAGTTGTATGAGCTCCTTATATATTTTGGAGATAAGACCCTTGTCCAATGTATCATTGGCAAATATGTTCTCCCATATAGTCAGTTCTCTTTTCATTGTGATGATGGTTTCTACAGCTGTGCAGAAGCTTTTTAGTTTGATGTAGTCCCATTTGTTTATTCTTTCTTTTATTTCCCTTGCCCTAGGAGATATATCAGCAAAAATATTGCTACGTGGGATATCTAAAATTGGTGAATTTTTGTGCAACCATTTCAATATTGAAGATGGAAGAAGATATGCAACATTTTTTTGGTGTATTATGCTTTCTTATATCAAGAATGGTAAAAATGCAACTGAAACACAGAAAAGATTTGTGCAGTGTATGGAGAAGGTGCTGTGACTGACTGAACTTGTCAAAAGTGTTTTGTGAAGTTTCTTGGTTTTGACATTTTGGCCAAATAATTCTTTGCTGTGGGGCTGTCTTTGCATTGGAAGATGTTTAGCAGCACCGCTGAATTCTACCCACTAGAGAGGCCATAGCAGGAGATGGCTGACATACTCAAAATATCCAAATCAATGAAGTTATTGGTGAAAATGAAAAAAGTATCTTTTATTTTACAGAAAAAACTAAAAGGACTTTTTGGCCAACCCAGTACTTCTATGAGCTATTGAAAATAAAAAAATAAAACATTAAATTATATTTTTAGACAGTTGCTTCAAAATGACCGGTTTTAGTTTTACATGTTTACAGGGCGGGCTATAGAATGTGAGTTCAACTTCTTATAAAATAGGTGATAGACCAGGGGTATCAAACTCATTTCACCGGGGGCCACATCAGCCTTGAGGTTGCCTTCAAAGGGCCTAAATAATTTTAGGACTGTACAAATGTGACTACTCCTTAACTAGGGGCAAGGAGCTCTACACTCGGCCCTTTGAAGGCAACAGCGAGGCTGATATGGCCCAAGGTGAAAATGAGTTTGACTCCTTTGTGATAGAGTAAAGAGAGCCCTGGATTTTTAGTGCAGACACGTTGGTTTTACAACCAGGCCTCCTGCATCAGAGTGATTCTTAAGCATGAAGTTCATCTTAAAGTTTCCGTGTTGGAAAACTGGGGGACCTGTTGCGATGTTCCAGTGGGATGATGTATGTGAAGTCACTTTGAAAATGATAATGCAATACTGAAGCATAATAAATGTTAATGTTCATTTCTATGGTAATAATTCTTGCTAAAGAAATTAAATATTAACTTTTAGAAACTACACAATTTCTGATGCCAAAAATTGTTCCTTTTATATTCATTTGTTTCTCAAGGCATTATTTTTTTTTTATTTAAGTCAGGATTGAACGCCTTCTTGACTGAACTTAAAGAAGAGCTCAAGTGCAATATTTTAAGTTATGTTTAAATGAACATGAGAGAGAAGATCAGACTGTTAAAAATATCTAAGTTTTATTGGATGGTCAAATGAAGGATTCAGCTCTGTTGTACTGGTATTCTTAAACATTTCTCACTTCTGTGGAATTCCCTAATTTTGAAATTTTCTTTCATTACATTCAATAACCCGTTTTCATCATGAAAATTTGATCTGAAAGTCAATTTACAGAAATGTTGAAAATGAATTTAAAGTTAAATAGGAACATTTGTATACTAATGTGATACAATATTGTTCATTCACATTTTTCCATATTAAGGATGACTCTGAACTCTCTTTTAAATAAATGAGACTGAAATCCAATGTGTTTGTGTCTGAGTATGTTTTTGGTGTAACAAATAAATATTTCTAGAAACTCTTCTCTCCCTTAGCCATTTTTTATGTTGCCTTCTTTGAGCCAGTTCTTGAAACATGATTTCATAGCCACACCTTTTTAGTTGAAATTCCAATTCTGCCACCTACTGACTAGTGGTTTAAGCCTGAGTTTCCTCATCTTTAAAATGTGGATAAGAGTAGTACCTACCTCATTGAACATAATATCTATCTGCCAACCATTGCTCAATGCTTAAGTAATAACGCTCATCTTACAGATGTGGAATTTGAATATCTAGTAGTGAAATCATAACAAAATCATACAGTTAATAAGAGGTAGAGTCAGGATTTGGTCCCGGATTTATCTGACATCAAAAGAAAAAGTTTTTGGGTATTGCTTTCTCTTTGGAAAGCTATTATTGCTTTTATATGTTTGTTTAGTATGGCTCTGTCAGTTTCTAGGAGGCTTGGTCTATATGTTGAATTTTAGCACAGAATATTGCTAAATAGGGATAGGGCATCATTATAGGTTCTTGTATGCATTAGAATTTTTAGTGATTCATAAAATTTAGCCAGAGACAAAGGATTGTTGTTCGGTTCCAAAAATGTGTAACCATCTGAACCCATAAAGCGTAACTCTGGCTTGTACCACTTCACTCTATGAAGTCACTATGTTTTTCTTTAAGTCAACAGAAAAGTTATTGCTAAAAGAAGGGTGAGGTGATCAGAATAAAATAATGCATTTTTAATAAAGATTATTCATGTTAATGGCATGCATGGGTAGTGCCCAAACTTTATAGAAAAAGAATGGATACCAAAATAAGGTGGTTTCCATCTTTAATATTTCTTTGATTAAAATAACATACTCAACATGAATTCTAACATCCATGGAAAGTCCATTTCCAGGGTGGCTGTCCTTATTTATTAAAAAATTAAAAATCAACAATTATTTTTATGCCTTTTTAATTTTATGTCAGAGGATGTGGTAGGTGCTAGAGGTATATATATGTGCTTTTCAAAACCACAACCAAACTGTCGATGAGTATTTGTTGCTCTCTCCTCGCTGCTATCCCACCCTCATCTCTGCCAGATTAATTCCTACCTATCCTTAGATTCCAGCTCACATGCTGCTTCTCAGAAGGCCCTTCAGTGTAGCCTTCTCACCCCATCTACCTTAGGTTCTCCCTTTATCCTCCTTCCTTAAGCCCTGTTCTTTTCTTCTTCATAATTATTCTAATTTTTATCACACAATTAGTCAGATGTTTGTCTCTTCCATCGGACTATTCTCATTCATTCTTTCACCATTCATTCAAAGGGTATTTATTGCACACCTACTAAGTTTCAGGTCCTCTTGGGTGTTCGTCTTGAGTGAAGATACAATGGTGAACGAGGAGAAGTCACTGTCCTCAGGAACTTACATTCTTTGGGAAGATGGACAACAACTAAAAAAACAATTCAAAAGCCTTAAGTGTTATTAGAAAAACAAATTAGGGTAAAAGGATAAGTAGCAACGGGGCAAAGGAGTGGAGGCTCTTTGGGATATTTGCGCAGGGCAAACGGAGCAAACCACTCTCAGGTGGAGGATGAGCCGAGCCTAAGTAATATAAAGGAGTGCACCTTAGGAATGCAGGGCAAGGGGTTCAAAGGAGAGGGAACAAGAAGTGGAGCTGCTTTGAGAATGGAATGAATTTGACTTATATGAGGAACTGCAAGAAGCGTGTCTGGAATCAGGTGAGCACTGGATGGGGTGGGCAATGCTGCTGGAGAGGTCAGGGCAGGTAAACAGGACTTGGTTCTTAATGTGCTATAAAGTCCTTAAGGCATGTGAGTGGGAGAAATAGTATTTACTTTCAAATAAAGTAGATAAACCCTCTAGTTGCTTCATGGAAAGCAAACCCTAAGCGCCAGGCATCAGGGAGACCAGTTAGGAGGCTATTGCCGTACTCCAGGCAAGAAATGCTTGTGATTTGGATTGGTTAGTAGCTGCAGGAGTGGGGAGGAGTGGTCAGTTAAGATACATTTTGGAGGTACAGTGAAAAAGACTTGTGAAGAATTGGACATGGGATTGTAATGAAAATGAAAGAGTCAAGCTTGATCCCTAGGTTTTAGATCTTAAAAAGGGGGTAAATAGTGGTTCCTTTAATGGAGATGGGAAGGAGAGAGGTATCTGTGTGGTAGTGACAGAGTTCTGTTTTCAACATGTTAGGTTTGAGATGTTTATTTCTATTTTATATCTAGTGGAGATATTGAGTAGGCAGGTGGATATACACACACACACGTTGCAGAGCAGAAATGAGCCTGGCCAAAGACATTTGGAAGTTGTCAGCTTACATTTGATATTTAAAACCAAGGGACTGGATAAAATCATGTAGGAAGACTGTGTAGAGCAGTCGAGAGAGCTGGGGTCTGAGCCCAGGGGCACTGCATTATTTAGAGGCCAGCACAAGGAGGGACCAGGAAAGGACTCTAGCAAGAAGCAGCAGCTGTTGAGGAAAACAATGGCCACCCAGTGTAGAATTGTACAGTAGGACGGGGACTAGGAATTGACCATTCGCTCACTATTGCATACCCAGTACCCAGCTCAGTTACTGGTAGATAATTAGAGCACAATAATATTTGTTGAATGAATCTTCACTTCTCCTTATTTGTCAGACATTTATTGAGGGTCTCTATGCCCCAGTGTTCTAGATCCTACAGATTCACAGTGTATCATTCCCATAGACATGCATACAATTGCAATAAAAATATGTGCCTTTAATTTATAATATCTCCCTTCTCTTTCTCCCAACCTATTTTAAGGAGAATGGGACTGGATATTTGCAGTGCCCTTTGGTGGTGAGCAATAATTGTAAGTTAGGATATATAAACTTGGGGCTCTTCTGTAGGCAAAGGGGGGAGCAAGAAGGAGAGAATGCGCCAAAGGAGTGGCGAGACTTTAGCTGAATCGAAGAGGCAGCCCCAGCCGAAGGTATCAAATTTAATTAAAACAAAATATGGGGCCAGCTCAACTTGTATGGCTGAATTCTGCTAAGTTCAAAAACTGATGATTGACAGTTTATGAAGAACAGTTTAGCCTTATGGTTGAGCTTAATCAATCTGGTTAGTATCAAATGAACGCAAAAGGAGCCTGGAGGCTTTGGCTAGAAATAAATGACAGATTTATCCAAGGGTCATAGAGTTTGCAAACTGGAAACACCTGGGCCATCTCCAGAGTGTTCCAAATGTTACAGAACAGACCTGGGGGTGGGGGTGGGGAACAAAATACTATTGCTGAATGGACCCCCCTTTGTGCTCCGGGGGTCCCCCCACCCCGTACTAGGTTTGCCTTGCCTGCTGCCCAGGAAAGATGTCTCTTAATGCCAGAGATTGGTGAAGAGGAAAGGAATTATTTATTTAAAAAGTTATACAGACTTAGACTAATGACTTAATGTCTTCATTGAAATACTAAAGTCCTTTAGAATACCCACAAACATACACAGTCCTTCCTTCCTTCTCCCTCTGCCCAGTCCGGGGTACCGTATCTCAGGAAAAGAAGTAGAAGTCCGTGGCTGAGGTAGTCCCTCCGTTCCTGACACCATCAGCTGTGTCGCTGCTGCAATCTCCAGTTAATCCAAAACCACGTGGCACCTTCTTATGGCCTGACAGGGAGTCCTTTCACCTGTTTCCTTCCCAGCAAGGTCTCTCCCGCTTCCTAAGCCGTGTGGTCCCAACCCTACAGCATGGCTGCCATGCCTAGGTTTAAGTTCCAGCCCCAATCTTCCTCTGCAGCCCCATTTCTGACTCCTCCCACAATCAGCTACACCTGCCAGCATTCCTTATTTTTCCAGCCTTTCTTGGCTGCCATAGTAAGTTCGGGCAGGCCTGGCCCCATGGGGGTGTTGCCTCCCAGTTATATCCTGGGTGGAAGTCCCTCCCATCCCCCTGGCTCAAAGCACATCACTGCTATTTAACATATCCACAAAACCAGTTAAAACTTATACGTATGTTAAATGACCATGCCTGAGGTTACTTGCAAAACTGTTGCTATGCAAAACAAGTCACCATGGCCCTGCTTCCTGTGTGCCATCCCCCAGTTCAGACCTGCGGAAGAGGGGTGGTGCACTGCGGGGGGAGTGAGGACATCCCATATTTTAAATATTTCCTGGTCACTCTGAGTTTTGGACCCCATTGCAAATCTTTCTTTGGGAGCCCCCCTGGCTGCACCCTCTTACATAAAGAAGAAAGAAAAGCTAGAGTTCTCATAGTAAAAAGTACATTCATAAAAAGAATCAGTCCTGCATTCTTCACCTCTGTATTGGTCCAAGATGATAATCCTCTAGATGACTAGTGATCTGAACTACGGATTGTCAGGCAGTCTGGACACATGAACATTCTCTCCTTAGTCCTTCAGGGAGTAATCAGAAGGTTAGCTAGAGGTGTGATGTACATTCATGCATTGATACAGGACTGGACAGTTAAAAAATTTAAGTTTTCAGTCCAGTTAAAATGAGAACAGGATTGTTTCCACATGCCTCAGCCTACTTGATTTTAGTAATTTGGCATCTTGACCATAGTGACTTCATTTTTTTCTTAGCTCTATTCCTTAAAAGAGAGTGGAGAAAGATTGGGGGTTAGGTGGAAAGAGATATGGAAAACATTTTAGGTAACTTATATGCGCCCAAATCTAATAGGACAAAAGCCACTTTCTCAGGCCTTCTTTCCCAGAGCTGGATAGATCCCCAAGCATGACTGACCCTACTGGTTTTATGATCTTTTATCCTCAGGACTAGAAAATTACTGGAAGCACCCTGAAGGCGTGGAGGCTCTGGGATTTGAAATAGAACATATCACACCCAAAGAAAACAGCAAACAAGTTGCAGCATAATTGAAATATCCTGTTCTACAACCACCCCACTACCTAATAACTCAAAGCCCCGACCCCTTAGGGCTGGTGCTGGGGCATTTCTCCGCACCCAGCCCCGTCCCTCCCTCAGGAGAGTAAAAATAAAACCTTTACTCTCTGTACTTTCTTCTCTTTGTGATTCTTTCACAGCCCAGATCACTGACAACCCTAACAAAATCCATACCAGTACAGGAGGCAAAAACTCTTGATGGGAAGATAAGAGGATAATTGTGAAGCGTGTTACTGCATCACACAATTTCTTAAATTTACCATAAGGCGTACTCCTCTGGAATTTTGCTGAGGTGATTTTCATACTTCTTGGACTGTACACTTTTGTGCCCCTTCACAACTCACTTCCCTCCAACAAGAACAACAGCAGCTGCCGCAGTCCAGCTGCAGCAGGATCCAGGGGGTCCCGAAGGTGGGTAAGGCGTGGGTGAGTGGAGATCAGGCAACGACACAACTCAGAGGATGGTGAAGCACTGATTAGTTTATTGCAAGTACAAGTGGATTTTTATATTTTCTTTTTTGGCATAGATCAACATTCGCAGGTGCATAGCATGATCAGTTAAGCAGATAAAATCAATACAAAAGTAACCAGGAACAGTACGAAAGTTCCCAAAGATTCAGTTATATTAAACAAAGATTATTTTTACCAGGAGACCCATAAATCAGACGATTAGAATTTCTCAGAATTTGTTCATAGGACAAAAGTATACGGTAGATTGAGCAGAGGCAATAAGGCCTTTGTGATGTCCAACTTAGCTATCTATTTTTTCTGTCTAAAATGTTTCTCTGTCTACTATAAACTTTAACTCCATAGTAACTGTTTCTGCATGCTTAATAGCTAACCAGCTTTTCTTATTTCTATGGCTGTCTAATTGATATATATTCCTATTCAAGGTAAAGGAGGGGCTGTTACTCTAACGACTTTTAGACATTCAGGGACTTTCTATTATTTTGTATAGCTTCATTGGAATTATACTAATCAATGAACCTAAAATACAAATGTCTAACAATCCCACCACCTTTTGATCACCAAAACAAACATGTAAGGAGCGATAGACAGGAAATCCAGCTACAGTTGTTAATTCAAGAGGTCTAACTTATTATTTTATTTTTTATTTCTTGAACACTAAGGGGGCCTGGACCGCTTAAGTCCCTCAAACCAGGGCAATTTAAATAAGCCAACATGTTTTCTCTTATGGTTAACAACTATATTGCCCTGGCTGTCGTACACCCCTGTATAAGGGAGAGGGGAATCTGTGGGGATTTTTTCATCCTTTCAGGCAGTTCCATGGGGAATACTGTCCCTTCCTCTTGGGTGGTTTTCACAAGAATGAGTAAGTACAGTACAATGCCTATATTCAGTAGCAAAAGCAAAATAATTAAAATAAAACAGCCAATTGTTAACTCAATTTGGATGCCACGTTCTCTTCCGGGGAGACGAATTCCTTGAACTCGAGTCCTCCATGCCCAGACCTTGTCAGACAACATGGTTGGAAGAGGACGTGGCAAGCAGCGGCAAAGAAATAAAAAAAGAAAGTAGAAGAAAAATCTCTATCATCTTTTAAATGGCCCAGTTAAAACATGGCATTCATCAACCTGTGTTCCTACATTTTTCATTCCTCTCACAGCTCTATGTCACAGTGTATTAGTTATTTGTCTCCTTGAAGCCATTTGCTTTGAACTTCAAGACTTTGGAAACTATGTTGCTTAATGCTCAGAGCGAGAGAGGGAGGGGCATTTAGCAGGCCCTCAATAAGCGAGTGTCACTAGAGCAAAGGGGTAATGTGGGGAAGGCATAGAAACAGAAGATGCAAGACTTGATCTGAACAAGTTTATGGGAACAATAACAGCACATTTAACAGGGACGAAGTACTTAATAAAGAGGTGAAAATAAAACCATGGCTCCACGCCTACTTCTCATTACAATCTTCCCATTCACCGGCGGCCTCTCTGATCCCTTTCCCTCTTCGAACCCGAGCTCAAACCAGGGTTGGATCTGATTGGCCTATAGGAGTGCAGTCTTCTGCAATCGCGAGGACCGCTGCAGCCAATGAGAGATCTGGGTTATTTGGTGGGGTGAGCCCAGCCGCTTCCTGTAGAGACACTGGAGGCCTGGTGACGTTTGGACTGGGCTGAATCTTGATTGGCAGGTGTTCAGCCTCCCTAGAGCAGAAACACTGCCTGGTGAGCGTGAGGGAGGGGATTATGGGCGTGGCAGTGAAACTGGAGTTAGCCAATGACTAACGCACTACTCGCGGAAAAAAACAATGGATCACCAATGGTGGCACGGATATGGCTGTGTAGGCGGGTTTTAGGCAAAACGTATCAGAGCAGCGCCTATGAGTTGTCTTCACCGTCACCGCCGGCGCCTCTTCCAGGATTCATTCATTAGTTTTTTTTCTCATTCACGAGGATAGTGAGGCCTGGTTGAAAGCCATGGAGAGCGCTCTCCCTGCCACCGACTTCCTGTACTGGGTGGGCGCGGGCACCGTGGCCTACCTGGCCCTGCGCATCACGTACTCGCTCTTCACGTCCCTTCAGGTCTGGGGTTTGGGTCACGAGCCTGGGGTCGGACCGGGGCTCGGTGAATGGGCAGGTGAGTCAGACCCAGCGCCGCCAACTCCCTCTCTCCTGCAGCGGCTTGCGGCCTTGCCCGGTCCGCGTTGACAAGTTTCGGGCCCAGCCCTTGGCCTTCCCCAGCTCCCCTCTTCTCCTTCTTGAAACTCCTGCGTTTCGCGTATCCGCCTGGCCTCTGAGCCATCGGCGGCGTGCCTAGACTTGTAGAGTTTCGAAGGGCTAAATACATTCCTGGCGTAACGCAGGGACTCTGAAGTGCCACTTGGTAGGTGAGGAAGAAATCTAAACTGTGGACTTTTGTCATTTAAGCCATTCCTGGTTCATGACCCGGAGTCAGTCTCCTTGCCGTCTTTTCAGTTACACTCTATCCACCTTGGTTCGCCCCTTCTGAGTGTTTTAAAGATAAAGTTTTCCCTTGGATTTGAACACTGGCCCAGTGTTAAGGATGCAGAAGCATTCTGTTGACTTTGCAGGGTTGAGGGCTGGAGGAAGAGGACAGAATTTACGAAGTCTTTCTGCACCTTGGAACGAACCACGTACTTGGATTTGGCCAATTTCATGTAATTTACATTTTAAAAAATCCTCGCTAAACTGTTCTGGAGTCCAAAAAGTAGTAAGAAGTATTGCTTCTGCAAAACGTTAACTCTTCGTTAGAAATCAGAAATACTTTTTGCAGTTGGACACTTGGAGAAAAAAGTAGTCCTACCAAGAGTGAGTTGAACAATTCCATCCAGGCGGAGGATTTTAAAAATGGAAGAGAAAAGGCGGATTGGAGAAGTTGAAAAAATTACCCACGGGCAAGTTTTGCGCTTGCTTTTTTCTTTCCTTTCCTTTATTTTTCGTTTCCTTTAAATTGTATTTATTTATTTAGCCAAGTGGTATGCCGTGGTCGTTCTCTGGTGTGATTATTTATTCTGCCATTTTATAATTGAATGTTCACTTCACCAAGCTTTTTTTTGAGTTCTGAGGTGTTTAGGGTTTTCTTTCAGACTAGGCTCAAGTAAGGTGCACAAATAATGTGCCTCCGTATTCTTTATTTATTCAAAAACATTTAAATAGACTTTTGGGGCAGCAACATAATGAAAACATCTCAAGTAGGAATGGATATGTATGAGCTCTGTCCACTATGTGAAGCAGCAATTAACATTATAGTACTCATTTTTAAAAGTCACTTGCTATTTTTTTTAATAGTGTTTGAAAAAGCAGTGAAGTGCTCAACTTCATTTAATCAATATTATAATTTCACAATTGGCCTGCCCAAGTTACTGGTTGTGAGGTTTGGGAAACTTGATTGTGGACTTATGAAATAGTTATACCAGACTCCAGTGTTTAAGCAATCGGATGAAGTTTTGTAATTTGTATACAAAGATTAATGTTAGTAGCTTTTTAAAAATATCTAAAATTGATTGGCTAATAACTCAAATGGACTAAGTCATCTATATCAGTCCGTAGTAAAAGTCAAGAGATGCATCATTGTCATTTCATAAGTTTTATCTGTATTGAAAAGATTTGGTTCCAGAGGAAGGATTTTTGACAAATTAAGGGAAATGTCCAAAAGATTTAGAAGTAAAATTTGAACTAGAACACTGGAATATAGCAGAGAGGATCATAGTATCATCATAAAGTGAAATATTGTTGAGTTTAGTTTACCCTAGACTGTTGGAAAATCTCTCTTTTTTTAAGTACTTAAGCAGAAGAAATGATCAAGTTATTTGTAATATTACTTACATGTGGTGGCCTAAATCTTAAAATACTTCCTTTATCTGTCCAAATTCAAGGACTCTGGGAAACAGAGCATGTTAAGGGTAGTTCATCTCAAACAGGTTCTTTGTATCTGTTGGAAAGGTGAACTGAATAATTTGAAAAACACACCAGAAGAGATGACACTTGAATAAACAGGGTTAAATTGTAATTAAAAATAGGTAGATACTTTGTTCAACCAAAATTAGGAGTTTAGAATTAATTTTTATTTTGTTTTTTAAACATTTCTTTTTTAAACAGATTTTATTTATTTACTTTTAGAAAGAGGGAAAAGGAGGGAGAAAGAGAGGGAGAGAAACAGTGTGTGAGAGATACGTTGATCAGTTAGTTGCCTTCTGCACGCCCCCAGCTGGGGACCTGGCCGCAATCTAGGCATATACCCTGACCGGGAATCTAACTGTGACCTTTTGGTTCTCCAGCTAGTGCTTAATCCCCTGTGCCACAGCAGCCAGGGCCTAATTTTTATATATAAAGAGTCTTAGTAAGTTTTCTCCCCTATAGAATTGCTTACTGAGACCTGTGCATGTTTCTTTGAGTAAAAGCAAGTAGTAGGCAGTATTAGGGAGGCATTGCCTACTTTCTAGTACTAATGTCCATTTAACATCTTCCTCTCCACAACCAATGAAATATTTTAAGTATTGCCTAGTACTATGTGTTGATTTAATAGTATATATATATATATTTTTTATTCTTAAGTCTCTTCATGTGAATATGTTTAATTTCTCCGATTTTTGAAATGAGAGGCAGGGGCTGTAGGTCCACATTTTTTTTTTTTTTTGTCTTTTCCCACAGTAACTGGCACATTAATCAGATATAAGCTCTTCTAAACTTAAAAACAAAAGCTTGTGGAAACCCTGAAATACAGGTTTGATTTGCAGTCAGTAAAATATTCTAGACTACCGATTCTTTAGTCAGGTTTTTAAGATCATCATCTATTACATGGCCCATACTCTTAATTTATCTTCTTCATCTCCTAATCAAGAGGGAGATCACGTCACGTCTTCTCTAGTTTGCCCCAGTAACATTCCCACTCAAATGAGTAACGCTGATTTCATCAGGTCCCTAGCAGATGGGTTTAGCCAATTTAGGAAGGAAGACTCTTGCGTGTCATTGTGATGCCATTCTTCCTGTATTTCATAGGAGAACAAAGATCCTGTGAAAGTGGAGCTTCAGTTGTTGGAAAGTCACTGTAGCAGGTACTCAAAAGCGGTTGGCTAACAAAGGTGGTCCGTTTGTACTACTTAGAGACCAGTCATTGCTGTGGAGCAATAAAGAATGTAACCTGCAGGGTTTAGTTTGAGCATAGATAAATTTTGCATTTATGTATCCTAGCATAAATATTTTGCAATTGCTGGAGTTCATCTAAAATGATTGATTATTGAAATAAAGTGGAGGTGGTAGGTGTACAGGCAAGGTAAGCATACTTCCAAAGTCAAGATATTTTATAGCTTTAAATCCAAGACAGCACTCTGAGCTCTTCTTTTTAGTTTTTAACAGAGAGGATACTTTTACAGGCAGGAAAGATGAAGGCTCCACTAATCAGTTAATGAGTTAGATTTTTTCAGACAGCTTTATTGAGATATAATTCACATACATACCATCCTTTATCTATTTTAAAATCTTGAACTGCAGTACAGTTCAAGATTTTATCATATTCACAGGGTTGTGCAATCTTCATCACAATTTAATTTTAGAACACTTTCCTCCTCCTTAAAAGAAACCCTGTACGCATTAGCTGTCACTCCCTGACCCCAGTACTCTTGGGTTCTAGTCAATGAGTAATTTACATTCTATATACATTTACCTATTCTGGATATTTCATATAAATGGAATCATACAGTATTTGCCCTTTTGTGACTGGTTCTTTTTCAAGGTTCATCCAAATTGTGGCAAGTTTCAGTGCTTCATTTATATTTATATTGCTGAATAATATTCCATTCTGTGGAGTGAGTTTAGATTTTGCAAAGGGGCTTCACCTCGGCATTTTGTCCTCTGTCCATCTGCATTAGCAAATCCCTGGGATTTCGCAGCTCCGATGCTGACGGAACTCATTTGCTCCTGTAGTATTCCCAGGTGCTCCCAATTCAGTGGACACTGAGGACTTAAAAGGCGCATGGACTGATGGGGTTCTCCTGTAAGACAGCCATTCATCGAAATCGGCTGTGCTTAAAACCAAGCTCTAAAAATCGAAGAATTCTTAAAATCATATGTGCTGTGTAATTTCTCTTTTTTACATTGGGTAACTGCACAGGATTGTTACTTCTGATGTTTGAAGGCTACTCGAGTAACCAGGGATGGCGGGTGGTGGGTTCCTTTCTTTAACTAGGCTTTGAGGTATCACATGGTTTGAGGAGTCATGTATGAAATGTTAATTATTTAAATTGGCACAATGAGAAGAAATATTAGTAACTGCCATTTATTGAATACTTGGACTGTTCTAGGCATTTGATGTAGATTCTTTAAACATTTTTTTATTAAGTTTATTGGAATAACTGGTTAATACAAATTAAAATGAGTTTTAAGTGTACCCCTGTGTTCTGTGATATGTCGTCTCCATAGCGCTTGTGTGTTCACCACCCGAAGTCACATCTCCTTTTGTCACCACGTATTTGATTCCCTTCCCCCTCCTTCACCTTCCCCTGTACCTCTGGTAACACTGTGCTGCCATCGGTGTCCGTGAATTTTTGTTTTATCTGTCTTGTTTGTGTGTTTGTTGCTTTCCATTGTATATTCCACATATGAGTGAAATCATGTGGTTCTTGATTTTTTCCATCTGACTTATTTCAGTTAGTATGAGACTCTCCAGATCCATCCCTGTTGTTGCAGTGGCGGTGTTTCATCCTGTCTCGTGGCTGAGTAGTATCCCATTGTGTGTATGCACCGCTCTCTTTATCCAGTCATCCACCAAAGGACACTTTGGTTGTTTCCACATCTTGGCCACCGTGAGTAATGCTGCAAAGAACATAGAAGTACATATCTAAGTACATATGTACATAGAAGTACATATATCTTTATGAATAAGTGTTTTAAAAAATTTCAGGTAGGTACCCAGAGGAGGGATTGCTAGTTCATATTTTTAATTTTTTGAGAAACATTCATACTGTTTTCCATAGTGACTGGACCAATTTACATTCCCAACAGTAGTATATAAGGGTTCCTTTTTCTCCACAACCTCTCCAACACTTGTTATTTTTTGTCTTCTTGGTAATAGCCATTCTCACAGGTTTGAGGTGGTATTTCTTTGTGGTTTTGATTTGCATTTTCCTAATAACTAGTGAAGTTGATCATCTTTTCATATATCTGTTGGTCGTTTGAATGCCTTCTTGAGAGAAGTGTCTGTTCAGGTCCCCTGACCATTTTTAAATTAGATTGTTTCTTTTAATGGTGTTGAGTTGTCTGAGTTCCTTATATATTTGTATATTAACATTTTATTGGAGGTGTTGTTTGCAAACATCTCTCATTCTGTTGGTTGCTTTTTTGTTTTGTTGATGATTCTTTTGCTGTGCAGAAGCTTTTCGGTTTCATACAGTCCTGTTACTTATTTTTTGCTTTTACTTCCCTTGCCTTCGAGGTCAATTCATAAAATTTTCTCTGAGACCAAGGTCCATAAGTTTAATACCTATTTTTTCTGTGTATTTTATTGTTTCAGGTTTTAATATTTAGGTCTTTAATCCGTTTTGTGTTAATTTTTGTGTTTGGTAGCAAATAGCAGTTCTTTAAAAAAAATTTTTTATTGTTCAATTGCAGTTGTCCCCATTTTTCCCCATTACTCTCTCCTGCCCCACTCACCTCCCACCTCTTACATTTCATTCTCCCCCCACCCCCGTTGTCTTTGTCCATGGGTCCTTTATACATGTTCCCAAATAGCAGTCCTGTAAATATTTTGCATGTAGCTTCTCAGTTTTCTCAGCACCATTTAGAAGAGGTTTTCTTTTCTCCATTGTATGTTTTAGGCTCTTTTGTCAAAGATTATTTGCCCATGTACAAGAGGGTTTATTTCTGAGCTCTCAGTGCTGTTCCATTGGTGTGTGTCTGTTTTTCTGCCAATCCATGCTGTTTTCATTTTTGTTGCTTTGTAGTAAAATTGGAAGTCAGAGAATGTGATACCTCTGGCTTAGTTCTTTTTTCTCCAGATTGCTTTGAATATTTGGGGTCTTTTGTGGTTCCATATAAATCTGATGATTTTTTTGTTGTTGTTCTTTCCTTTAAAAAATGCCATTGCAATTTGGATGTGGATTGCATTAAATCTGTATGTTGTTTTGGGTAATATGGCCATTTTAACTATGTTGATTCTTCTAATCCATGAACATGGAATAGCTTTCCATTTCTTTGTGTCTTCTTTAGTTTCTTTAATAATGTCCCATAGTTTTCAGTGTATAGGTCCTTCACATCCTTTATTAAGCTTATTTCTAGGTGTTCTATTTTTGTTGTAATTGCAAAAGGAAATGCTTTTTTTTCCCCATTTCTTTTCCTGAGATTTTATTGTTAGTATATAGGAACACAATGGATTTTTATACATTGATTTTTGTATTCTGCCACTTTACTACATTTGTTTATTGTTTCTAATAGTTTTTTTGGTGGAGTCTTTAGGGTTTTCTATTTAAAGAATCATGTCATGTACAAAAAGTGACAATTTTCCTTCTTCATTCCCAATTTGTATGCCTTTTATTTCTTTCTCTTGCTTGATTGCTCTGGATAGGACTTCCAGTATTCAGTTGGATAACAGTGGTGAGAATGGGCATACTTGTCTTGTTCCTGATCTTATAGGTAAAGCTTTCAGTTTTTCATCATTGAGGGTATTGGTGCTCCAGGTGAGGCTTGAACACACAGATTATCTTTAGTGTCTCTTTGAGCTATGCTGCATTATCCCCAGTGTACAGGGGAGGAAATGGAAACTTAGGTTAATGATATCCCTTGTCTGCGGTTTCATAGCTAGTGAGTTGCAGAATCAGTATTTGAAACCAAGCTGTCCATTCTGCAATGTCTTCATGCTATGTGTGCTGGTGATTAGCTTACAGATTGCATGGTACTTGGTGGATTTCTTTACATCCTAGGAACTTGGCTGCTCTTTGATTGAAGGCACACTTTCAAATTTGCACATACTTGGTGTTCCTGGAAGCATTGCGAAATAGGTAGCATGTTTTAGATTCAAGTAGGTCAGAATTTTCTTCAGTTTTGCAACCATGAATCTTGTTGCTGCCTGAGAAAACATTGGAAAGGCACTCAGGTGCTTAGGAAAGCAAAGGTTTGACTGTCATCAATATGGCTGGACCTGACCTTGAATGTTGTTTTCTGTTTATCTCTCTGGCATTCTCAAATGGATTTAGTGACTCTCTGGAGGTCCAGCTTGGTCAATGTCAGGTGTTCCCTGTTGACATTCAGGAATGTCTAGTATACCTGTTCTTGCTGGCGAGCTGATGTTGATCACAGTAGTGCTGTGCTTTGTGTTTTTAAATTTTTTTTTCCAAAAAGCAAGACAGGTGGAGGAGGGCAGAAAAGCAAATAGACTTAGTCATAATTCTGAAAGGTATTTATCGTTCTGTTCTTTCTCTCTGAGAAGAGAGTCCATGGGCCTAAATGAAACAAGCTCTCCAGATTGGAGTTAGCAGGGCAACCTTCAAGCACTAGTGTCAGAACTTTGTGAGAAACAGCAGATACAGCTGTAGAATCAAACCTAAAGCATGCCTTGATCTTACTTGGAGGAAAAACCAAAGACAAAGTTTTCCTGGAATTAGAAATCCAGCCTCTGTACTCTGAACTAAAGTATCTCCTCCATGAATATACCCCCCCATTCCCTTTGTCACCCCCCCCATTTCTGTCCTCCTTTTCTGTGCAATATTAAGTTTTCTATTTAGAGTCAAACCTGAGGCCTTGGATACTCAAACCTAGACTTGAATTCTAGGTCCTCTACTTACTAGCAGTGTAACATCGAGTCAGGTAGTAAACATCTCTAAGTCTTACTTTCGTCTTTTGCTAGATGGGTGTAACATGGGTGCCTATTTCATAGGATTGTTGTGAAACAGTACAGTGCCTACCACATAAATGCTTAATAATTTGTTATTTTATATATTTATATTGTCAATCAATCATCATTGGTACCAATTCAATGCCAACGGAAAGCCTCAATTTGGATTGCAGTGAACAAGGAAACTATTGAGTGCAAACAGCTCAATTATGAAAGCATGGCTGAGAGATGGACCTGTGGGGAGATAGGACTAGAGTGAGACCACTCTCCTGCTAGACAGCTCTACTCCTGTCTGCTCCTCTCTGCTGGGGTGAGATGTCTTCTGTTGGGAACAATGCAATCTTCAGTCTTTGGTAGAAAGAGAAAGTGTGCTTCATAAGCCAGAGGCAATCTAGCTGACTTATATATAGAGAAATCCCCACACTTGGTTCCATCCTTATGCAAAATAGGACTCCAAATCTTTACAGTTTGATTGGTCCAAAAAGCACTGTCCTGATTGGTAGGAGTTGCTCTGATTGGTTGGTGAAAATGCTAATAGTGCTATAGCTGCACAGCTCTGATTGGACTGGGAAAGTCTCAGTCCTATTGGTTGAAATAAGATACCAGGAACTCCTTTAAAAGGGGTGGCTCACATGGCAGAAACAGTGCAGGCAGGCATTTCAGTGCAAGTGCCAGGCAGTTTAGTGTAGCCTTCTCTTTAAAGTGCAGCTTAAATGAGGCTGCTATGCTCTGTTTATAAGTTTGAGCCCAGTTAGCCACCAGGAGCTCTTCTTGGTATCTTCTTTCTCTGGGTCAATAATATATTTATCATATATATATATATTACATGTATTTATAAATGATAAAGTTATATATTATTAGTAGCATTATTAGTCTTAGTAGCATTACACACTAATAACTTGAGCTAATTGATAAGACTTAGTAAGAAAAAAATAAATATCTTGGTGACTACATCTTCAGAAAACAGATTATCATTGCTACTGCAACAGAGAGTGTTGAGTTTCAAAACTAATTTTTTGTTTTGGCTGGTGGAATTAAAGATAATTTGTTTCTTTTAGTTTCAGAAAAAAATTCTTGAAAGATGTAGATAATGAGATTTATAAGTTCAGGATACATGAGTGAGTGGATTTGAATAGATCAGTTCCAGTGCCATTAAATGTCATTTATATGTAAGTTAAATTATTTTTCTATATATTTTTTTTTTTGAGAGAGAGAGAAACATCAATGTGAGAGAGAAAAACATTGACCGGTTGCTTTCTATACATGCCCCGACTGCACCCTAGGAATGTGCCCTGACCAAGAATTGAACCTGCAACCTCTTGGTGTATGAGATGATGCTCCAACCAACTGAGCTACACTGGCAAGGGCAAAAAAAATGATAATAGTGTATCTGAATTTGTTTGGGCTGCTGTAACAAAAATACTATAGACTAGGTGGCTTAGGCAACAAACATTTATTTCTCATAGTTCTGGAGGTGGGGAACCCAAAGTGCTGGCACATTTAGTGTCTGGTGAGGGACTGCTTCTTGGTTCATAGACAGCTGTCTTCTCTCTGTGTCCTCACATGACAGAAGGGGACAGAGAGCTCTCTGTGGTCTCTTTTATAAGGGTGCTAATCCCATTCATTTGGGTTGCACCCTAATGACCTAATCACCTGCCAAAGGCCTCACCTTCTAATACCATCACATTGGGGGTTAAGAGTTCAACATGTAAATTTTATGTAGAGCAAATGAATTCAATCTATAGCATAGCAGATCCTTTATTTCATTTCTCTTCTCATCTTGGGTGAAAATAAAAGCAGCAATTTTATTTTTGTCTTCTGGGATGGATTGGACTTAAGTCTGGGAGGCAGGGTGTGAAAAGCCTTTATACTGTGCTTGGTGGAGAGTGTGATATAACACTATTCATTTGTCCATCCACCACCAAAAGTACTGTTGAGTGCTGACCATGGACCTTAAAATAGAACCAGTAGAATGGCAGACTAATCAAATGGACAAACTGTGCAGTGTTAAGTGGTGGAAAGAAGCCATACTTGGTTCTATGGGAGCTTGTGAGCAAAGGTCAGAGAGAGCTGCCCTGAGTGAGGAAGCAGTGATGGAGCTGAGATATCTGAAGGGAAGTGAGGAGGAGCAGAAAGAGCAGAGGGAGCAGCCTGTGCCAGGCTCCTGAGGCCCTCATAAAACAAGGCCAGTGACTAGAGCCCAGAAGGGAGGGGCACGATGTATGATGGGAGTGGAGGAGGGAGAAGGCGCCAGTAAGCAGGTCTGTTTAATGTATTCTAAGAACATGGGAAACAATTGAGGGGATTTTAAGCAGAAGGGTGATGTCAAGTTGCAACTTTACACAAAATTCATTGTTTTTGTGATCCTCCTGAAGTTGTTGCCTTGCCACATAGACAGACCAGTGCAAGTTATTCAGATAATCTCAGTTAAAATTGCCTTTAAAGAAAAAAGTGAATTTATACTTTGTAGTAAGGGAGCCACTTTTGTGCACTTCCTGGTCATATCGTCTTTCAGAGACCATGTCTCCCTGGAGGAGAAAAACCTAACCACTGCGGTGCGGGGAGTTCTAGTCTTTTCAGGGACTGGGTGATAGGGTAGTTGAATGAACCCTGAAACTGGGCTATTGCTCTCTTAAGGTCACTGGTGTGATAGTTGAGAAGGCTGCTACAAATCTGAGTCAGAGGGAGTGCGTTGTTTTATTCATTGACTTTGTCTAGTGGAACAAAGCTTTTGTCCTCTCTATGCTGGCAATTCCAGGGAGAAGATCTAGTTTCTGAAGAGTTATCTTTACCACCATTAAGTGAAATTATTTCTATTTAAATGATCTAGTCAGTAGGGAAAGGGAGGGTAGTTTACTTTTTAAGTTTCTGCCTCTCAAGAGTATTATTACGTCAGGGAACTGTTGTGCTAACAGAAAGGCCGGCTTGGGAGTCAGTGCAGCAAGGGTGAGCTTTGCCGGTTGCCAAGCTGTTTGACCTTGGGCAAAGATTGTTACAACTTCCTTTGACTATTAAATGGAGCTCATTCTTTTCAGGATGATTATGACAATGAAATGAGATGCAAATGAGGTTCTAGTGTAGTCCTCAGTGTTTTTATGGATAGTAAGTAACTTATTGGAGAACATCTTTTGGTACAAATCATCTTAATCTGATGAAAAGGGATTGTTGGAACCAAGAAATAATGCTGTTTACTCAGCAGACATACTGTTGCACACCTGGAGTTGTGAACAGATCAGGTAGGAAGCGATTGGTGTTACTGCAGGAGAATCCCTTGCTTTGTGAAAAGATTTACTAGGTGGTTCCTTGAAATATGGTTCTCCCTAGTGAACCTAAGATTTTACGGACTTAGAAAAATTTGGTTACATGCAAGTTTTCAATTACATTTTTAAAAACCTTTGAGTGGTCTTTGATTCTTACTCGAAAATATCCAATAGTGTAAACACACAGTTGTTGAATGAATGAAAATATCTGTTAAGTAAGGTATTCCAGTTTTTCGGAGATTAAGGGATAATGTATTTGGGGGGAATTATCTTCTCTTTCTACATTCTCTTAAGTTATTGGTTATAAATTTAAGAAGTATTAGCAGTCTCCCCACCTCTAAAAATGAAATTATTTAGTCTAAAAACAAAATATAGACTTATAACCTCAGGAGGAAATCCTCATAGTGCAGACAATGGAACTAGACTGCTTGCTTTTGAATCCCAGGCCTGCCAGTTACAAGCAACATCACCTTAGCTTCAGTGTGCCTCAGTTTCCTCATCTGTCAAATTGAGATAATAAGAGGCTTAAATCATTAAACGAGTTCATGGGTGTGAGATGCCAGATACTATTCTAAGTATGTGGCATTTAAGTAGTAAATGGTACATAAATGCTGTTTGATATCATTGTTGTTATATTTGCTATCACTTTTATTTCTGGGGATGGTTCTTATTTCTGTGTATGTCCATCTTCTCTTTTCCAAGCTTTTTCTCAAAATTTTTCATAACTTACTGCCTATTTCCTTCTGGATGGTTATTCAAGATCTCAATCCTAGCGTGTCTTAAAACTCTTCTATTCTCTGCAACTGGTTTTGAACTTTCTTATTTTTGCTAATTTTTGCCACCCAGCCTCTTCATCAGGATGGCTAGGTCAAGTGTCTCCATAAGATAAAGTGAACGAGTGAGGTGGGCTGGTTGTAAATGCATATCTGAACACTCACCATCCGCCTGATCAGCTGTGGCTGGCTCAGCATGGCCACTGCTCGGCCAGTGTTTGCCCTTTTGTAACGTGGGCCCCAGTGTGGAAAGTTTCTGGATCTTTTAAGGTTGATGAACATTTCTCAAGTTTACTCTGTGAGCCAAATAAATTATGCCTGTGTGCCAAATGCAGCAAGCGGCCAGTTTGCTCCCCGGTCTGTGTTAGAATTTTGCTTTTCTCTCCGTATCTAGACAGGATATTGCCATAGCTTACTGAATCTGTCATCGCAGTCTCTCTCCCATCCACATCTTTCTTGAAGTCAGCCTGATATAGCACCACCCTACCAACTCTCACGCTCCAGTGCAGGTTTCGACTTCCGAAAAAAGAAATCTCCAATTAAATTACCTGTTACACTTTACAGAAAAAACTCCAGAGTTTCCTTATGTCTGCAAACATCAAGCTCCTTGGCCCTTTTGATCACGTTCTTATGTTTATTTCTGGTCTCATTTCTTAACGTGGCCCTTTATGCATCCTCCTTGGGTACATCCCTGCATGACTTCCCATGTCCCAGACCTGCCTGTAACTTTCCCACTTCTTTCTGGTTCCATGTGTTTTTGCTTGCGCAGAGACATTCAGGAGTTTCAGTGGTCGTTGAACGTTTATTTCACTCTGCCTGGAGTGCTTTATCTTACAATGCACACTCTCCTCACTCTTTGTGTTTGTGAAGTTCTACCCACACCCAGAGTCCAGCTTTTGAATTTGGCCTTGTGGCTGTACAGATGGAAGCGATCATGCACTGTTGGAACTCTGATAGTACTCGTTTTGTTCTTTCTTGTGGGCTTTTCCACACTTTACCTTTTTAGTCCTTGCTCCATGTGTGTCTTACCACGTGTACGTACATGTGTGTGCCCACATTAACCTCTTTGTTCTAAACAGCAAGCCCCTGGAGAGTGCACAGTAAGTAATATTTGGTGTATGAATATTTTCTCCTTGAGGTTCAGTTGGGAGTGGGATGTTTTGCTTTGGTTTTGTGTTGCAAAATAATTTGTACACCTTTTTCCTCATTGTTTTAAAAATTCAAGGGAAACACCTAAAAAGCTAGATTGGAATGAAACTAAAGCTGGTTAGATAAAGACTGATTGCAAAATAACTATATCAGGGCTGGGATAACAGGTTTGAAAGTGTGAAATGCAATGAGATAAAAAAGATGTCCTTGAGTAGCACTGGTAATAAGCTTTCTCCATTTGAGGTTTAGGAAATTGTTACAGGAAACCAACTACTCTGCCACATTTCAATATTAATAGAATTTTGGTACTATATTAATTATTCATCTCCAGATCATTACAAAAGTGTTGCCAATAGATTTTCATTTTGTAAAAAAGACTTTTCCAATTTAAAGTTTCAGTAAAACCTTGCTAATTAATTGGTAAGGCTAAGATGAATTAGTAGAAAATTAAATTCTAGGATATGTTGATCAAAATGTAGTTTTCTTACTTTGAAGGCCTGATTAAATGAACCCAAGCCTTCCAGCACCTTTAGACTTTTTTGAATCATTGGAGACACTGACCCAGAGCCCCTGGAAAGTCTCTTTGGTAGCAAAGGTACTGAAAGGTAAACGTATGTATTTAACAAGTGCTAGAAAGTTAACCACAGAGCAATGAGTATATAGTTTAATTGCTTCATGGAAAAAAAAAAATGAATACCACAACTGGCTGACAATCTTTACAAAAGTTTAGTCACCCACTTTGTGAGAAATGAGAACACTGACAAGTGGTTAGGAAGCAGAAGAGAATAATGATAGGCTAAAAGAACCGGGAGGGCTGCTGGTGACCTCCTCAGGCGGCCTGCTGGGGGGGTGTGCAGGCAGAGGTGATAACCTGCCCAAGATCATGCGTCCTGTTAGAGAATGGCCAGGCAACACAGGCCACTGGCAAAAGGCAGGCAGTGGTGGGTGCGTCTGTGGTGGAAGGTTTAAAAGCAGTGTGGTAAGAGTGATGAGCAGCACGCCCCGACAGCAGAGTAGGGGAGGTTGGTCGGGGTGAGTTAAAAGCGGAAAGCTGATCTGTGGCAACAACGAGGCTGCTGACAGAACTAGACTTCGTCACGCATTCCTGCAGCTGGTATGGGGCAAAAACAGCCGTCTTTGTACAAGGACCTGAAATCTTGAAGCAACGACGTGTACCGCTGTAGCCCCCAAGGGCACCGTTATGCCATTGGTGCGCTCCTACATGGGCATTACGATGGGAACCCTGGCACTGAATGTAGTGCTACAAGTGAAGCGGGTTGCACCCGCATCTCCTACTGATAGTTTCAGCCTTGTCTGTACCCCACACTACTGATTATGTTAAGGACACTGAAATGCCAAGGAGATACTATATTTTTTTAGTGTATGCTTCTTCAGGAGGCCAGGAAAGGACAGTATTTTTTAGTAGCTTAGTTACCAGCTTTAAAGTTCCCTTCACATTCCTGGTGTGTAGAAAACTCATTCTCCAGATGGGTTTTACCGTAATGACTGTCAGTAATGGCTCACCAGCAAGCTAACTTCCAGTAGAAATATTGCCGCGCTGGCTGTAATGATAGCCGAAACTCCAGTCTCGGGCACATACACAGCTAATACAGTAAACAAGCTTCCCTGATCTTGCCCATTCAGTCTAATTTGCTGTGGAACAGGAAGCTGCTGCTTATCTGTGTATTCCAATACCCATCATTGCCTGTCACTCGAAAGGCGGTGATGATCTCTTTACAGATAATGTGGGAAAAAAAAACAAGCCCACCACAGATTAGACAATAATGTTCACATGTTCTGAATTAGAGGAGGCTGAATTAATGAAATTTTACTGGAACGATGACAGCTTAATTGAGAAAGTGGTTTTGCAAGTATCCTCAAAGGATTGCCGCAACAACCTGGTGAAACAGGTTAGAGTTGATTTTGTTATTTCCACATAACAGACCGGGACCAGTGACTGGTATAAAAGTTACACAGCTAGGAAATGGCAGAAGAAATTGAATCCAGGTTTCCCAGCTTCAGGCTCTGTGTTCTTTCCAATTTTCTGCCAGCATACCCAAGAAGAATGATTTGGGGGCAACTTGGAATACTTGTACAAGAGCTACAAGAGCTTATAAATTGGAGAGTTCCTTAAATGTTGTCTGAAAGGGAAAGGTCTCTTTATGTCTTGGCAATATCCAAACTCAGATAGATCATAAGAATCAACTGGAGTGCTTGTTTTTTTTTTTTTTTTAATTTTATTTTAATGGAGTGCTTGTTAAAAATATAAGTCTAGCGCTTCACTACAGACCTATTAAGTAAAAGTCTCTAATAAAAGAACACAAGAAAGTGTATTTTCAACACATAAGAGAATTGTTAATACCGTGCATTCTGGGAAACACCGCACCAAGGCCAAGCTGGCCGTGGAAGAAGTCAGTGGGCTGCACGTGCTGGGTTGTTAGCTGGATGTCTATTCTCCACACCAGAGCTGGGTTCATAATAGTGTAAAAACTTCCAATGATATCCGTATTAAATATTTACTTGTAATGTTGACAGTGACACAGACATTCTATTTTAGGCTGGTTCTGTGTTTGTGCGTTTGAAATAGAATGGGGGGGGCGTGAAAACTTGGAACTTGGCTATGTTTCTATGCACTGAGAACCCCAAGGGCCGCTTCCAGCATCTCCCAGGCTTTACTATTCAGAGACTGGGCATGAGGGTCGGGGAGTGAATAAGAATGGTGTGTGGTAGATAACAGAAATTTGAACTGGCTGTGGGTTTAACTACGGCCATAGAAGGATAGCTAAGACTTGAGTTTACTTTTTTTACACTCTGAGAAAAGAAAGTTTTAAGTCTGTTTTCTTTATAGGTGGATTAAAAAAATCTTTACTGTAAAATGAATGTGATACTTATTGACACTGATTCTTAAAGGGCCAAGAGACTGAAAAGAGGATGTTCTAATTAGTTTTTTTCTTAAGTTTTTTAAAGTCCTCCAAATGATGAGGAAGAAGGAAATGGGCTTAAGTTTAACCAGAAGGAATTTGGATTTTTTTTTTTAAAGATTTTATTTATTTACTTTTAGAGAGAGGGAAAGGGAGGGAGAAAAAAAGGGAGGGAAACATCAACGTGTGGTTGCCTCTCATGTGTCCCCTACTAAGGACCAGGCCTGCAACCCAGGCACGTGCCCTGACTGGGAATCAAACTGGTGACTCTTTGGTCCACAGGCTGGTGTTCAGTCCACTGAGCCACACCAGCCAGGGAGGAATTTAGATTTTAGTTGGCTATCTCGATGATCTTTGTAGTGATTAAACGGTGAATTGGGTCATTCATTCATTCAGCAGTAAATATTTAGGATGTGTTGTGTTGTGTTCCCGATACAGTGCTGAGTGAGAAAGCCATGGTCTCTTCCTCCATGGATCCAGCAGAGGACACAGATCATTACATAAGCAGCTCTGAAACGTGTAATAGACACCAGCTGTGGGGGCATTAACTTTTAGTCCAGGGGCTTAGAGTAGGTTTTCTGAAAGAAGTAACATTTAATCCAAGGTGTGGAAAAAAAGAAGTGGAAGCAAGAAGATGATGATGATGTTCATACTGGTATGATACAGTGTTCATTAAAACGGTTACCATGTACCAGATACTTTTCTAATTACCTGAATAAATTCATTTACTCCTCACATAATCCAATAGGGTAGGTCCTATTAATATCCCCATTTTGCTGAATGAAGGCTATTTGCCCAAACGCGCATACTGGTAAATGGAGGAACATCTGGAATTGGAACTCCTGTTAACCACTCTGCAAACTGCTTTGATGAATTAGAGATGGGTAGGCAAGGGGTCTTGGAGGGCAGGAGAATATTTCCAGCAGAGGGAACATTTTCGGTAAAGACCTTGAAGCAAGTGAGAACATTCAGGAACTTTGGACTAAGAGTCCTTGGGACGAACGAGGACAGAAGACCAGGTAGAGAAATGGGCAGGGGTCCAGCCACAAAGGACCTTGAGGCTATGGTGAAAGTTTTGTTTGTTCTAAGGGTGGTGGGAAGTCATGGAAAGATTTTTAAGCAGTGGATGTCATGATAAAGATTGTAGTTTGGACAGTTCACTCTGGCATTTGGGGAGTGGATGAGGAGGGAGCAATGTAGGAGACCTGTGGTGGTGGGTAGCCAGGCAGTGGGTGATGGTAGCCTAAGTAAGGTAATGGGGGTGGGACTAAGCGAGGCAGTCAGATGAAAGAGATAGGAGGTGGAAGTCCTGGGCCCTCCTCATACGGAGGTTGTGGGGGTGATGGAGTCACAAAGTCAAGGACTGTGAGGTCTGGGTAGGTGCTGGTCACTGAAGTAGGAAACACACAAAGAGAAGGAGCAGGCTTGGGGAGGAAAATAGTGAGGTCGATTTGTGACAGGTTCTGTGTGTATGTTGGGCAGTCTTTACCATCGATTAGCACCAGGCTGAGCCTAATGGTCTAAGTTCCTTACCAGAGGCCTTTGGTTCAGCCATCATTTATAGTAGTCATAAATCGTATGCTGTATGGTGTGGTCTGTAGAAAAGTTTGGAGCCTCAGCGTGTACTATTTTAGGAAAGGGGGAACATTATTTTGAATGGTTTGAGTATAGCCTTTGTAGCACTGTGTGCCTTAGTTTGGTAAATGTTTGCTATTTCCTTTTTAGGCAGAGAAGCAGGGAAGTAGAGTGGACTATTAGAAGACCTGAGTTCATACTCCACCTTCCCACCTTTGACATTCATCAGCTGTGGAATCTGTGGGCAGCCCTTTTGTTTATTTGATCTGTCAAATATATCTAAAAATACTCACTTTGTCTGTCTTCAGAGATGTTAAGAGTCTCTGAATAGTCTCTGGAAGCACTGTAGAAAGTACAAAGCATTATACACAAACAAGACATTGGGCCTTTTCCCCCTGCCATGCTCAGTTAGAAGCCTAGAAATAGAATTGCCCTATGAGTTGATCAAATCCTTTGTGTGAGGTTCAAATTGCTTCAGAGACTTATTTTGGGATCTGTTGCAACTTTGTCGTCATCAACACCTAAGTCTCTTTTGATGTGATTATCTAATATGTCAAGTTTAGACTGTTTCTAAAACATTTTTTTTACAACTTTGTTAATGTAGGCTGGGTTTCTGAATTAAGTTTCAACTTTATTTTTAACATACATAGAAACTATGGTTAGGTATAATAGTACAGATCTAGTGAAATTATTGGTAGTGAAGTGTCATTTCCACTGTGCTATGATTGGAAGACTTTCAAGCTTGACATAAGGGAGGGAGACCCGGAAGGGAACCCAGCCAATAAGGGACCATTACCACGCATTGTGGTCAGTTGGAGTCCAATCCCAACTGCACAGCCGTGGAGCTCTGTAGAATTCAAGTTTCGGAGTTATTTCACCTGCGGGGTCAGCATGCTTGGAATTTATACACCAACGGCCATAAAGTACTGGTTGAGGGCTGTCAGTGGGGAGGAACATTATCTGGTAGGCTTTCTGTCCACTGTGTTCTTGGGTGTTGCTGACTGGCTTCAGCTACCAGAGAAAATCCTTGAGCCAAGAGATGCAGCCGGAATGTGCTGTCCGATGCATGGTCTGGCCAGACTGGGAGTAGACAGGGCACCGCTGGCTTAGCTGGGCTTCCCGTCACAATATTTACCCTTGTTTCATTTCCTTTAAACACAGCAACAAAATACGATCAAGGGAAAGGTGGAGAAGGAGGTAATTTCTGGAAATAACCAAAGAAATATAGTAGATTTGAGGCATCAGTTGATGTGTGTTATAATTTTTCAGTGTACATAGAGGTTTTGCCACTTCTTAGGGTGGATTGGCCTAATTCCAAGTATTTTAACATTTATAGCTACAGATGACTAGTGAATGGATCTTTTAGGCACATGTTTGTATTAAACATATAAATTAATCTCTTCCTCTTCATAATTGAATTCTGTCTACTGAATGGGAGGTGATTTTCATAGGGTAAGTACAACATTTGGGGAAGATGTGGCACATGTGGTTGGTTGATTGCTTGTTGACAGAATGCCAAAGTTGTACAGGTATTAGATAATCATGCACTTCAGGGGAGGCGAGCTCCCTGTTCAGTGCCAGTGGCCAAATCTTGAGTGATGTAAGCTTATCTTGCTCCTTATTAGAGCAAGATAAGCATTGGGCATGTGTCAGTTCTGACCAATGAGATGTGAGATGATCTGCTGGAGGGAAGGTTTCTGAGATGGCTTTCTTCCCCTTCAAAAGAAGCTGAAGGAAGCATATTGTTTTGTGAGGATGTGTTGCCAGCAGCCATCCCTGGGACCAGAGAGAACAGGCTGAGGAAAGAACCGACACACCAGGAGTGCAGTGCAGAAAGATGGAAGGCACCCGGGTCTTTGATGTTGTCTCTGAGCTACTGAACTCACCCGCTCTGCAGGTGCCTTGCACTTCCCGTTATTTTGAGATAATGCATTCCGTTTTTCTTAAAACTATTTGTTATTTGCAGCTGAAAGCTTTCCAGCCTACAGATTCAATGGAAAAGAAGGAATATTTTCTTGTTTTGAATAAAATTTTATAGGCCTTTATAGATATAAAGGCCTATGGATTTGAGTCCACTTACTATATTGCTGTTAATTGGAATACTGCAACGGACGAAAGGAGGCCAAATTCAGTATGGGATAGACTGCAAGTCTCACTGCATAGTCTCATTCCTGATGATGCTGGTCATTGAGTTCTTGTCCGTATCAGGCCATTAAATCATTTTAGTGACCAGGTCAACAGTTTATAAAGCCAAAGCAATTAAGTGTGTGAGAATTGTTTTATTGCCAGTATTCTTTGGGAATTATTGCCAAATCATTCAGGAATATTGGGTTTTCAATTAACAAAATAAATTTCTTCAGGATGCTCTACTTCAGCTTAGTCTAAGTGGCTATTTACTTTTAGGGAGTACCTGGTAATCTGGGGGATCTCGGCCCAATGTAGTTCAACTGAATTTACAAAGAATTTAGGACTGGGTGTGAAGAAATTAAGGTGGGATGAGTGTATGTATGAACGGGCCTGTTCCTTTCCTTAGTGCATAGTGCTAAGTCCATTCCAAAGTCAGTAAGAAGTCAGTCTTATTTATTATCCTGGTGGTATAGTCTTAGCTCTGCCATGTCCACATATTAATGTATTACTAAGTATAAAGATTATGAAACCCATTTTGGATATTCCTGGTTTGGGAAGACAAGTATAAGTTTAGAGATTCAGTATTATTTAAATTCCTGTATTTTCAAAGTCAACATGGTGTGGACATGTGCATCTGTGTCACTGAAAAGCTGGAGCAAGAATAGATACATGCAGCTTAGGGACATGGACTCTCTGTGTCCCAGGTGGGCTGTGGCCTACTCGGTGCTGAGTTTGCTTTAAGTACCTGGTGAGCCTGACATGTGTGTATAAACATTGTTTTAAAAAGACAGAGACCGTGTATCTTCAACAGCAATAATATAAGGCCCAAGTCTAAAAGGACTGTGGTGCGGTAAGAATCAAGATTCTCATGTCTGTCACGATTGAGTGACCGTGCACTGCCGCTGGACCCCAAGGGCAGCAGTGATTCTCTGTGTGCGAAATGTCCCTCCTCGTAAGAGAGATTCCCTAACTTAGTCAAATTTTGCGCTCTGAATGAAGGGGTGTGCGTGTACGCTTTGTACGTGCGTTTTGTGTACATTCTTTTCCTGCCTTCCTCTTTTATAGATGAAACCCTCTTTAGTTTGGGGAAGATAACTATTCCTGTATTTAAGGAACAGGTATTATTTAAGGTAAAGTACTTTTGCTGATTTAGTCAAAGAATCTGATTCTTTGATAATGGGTCAAAGGCAAGGGCAAGAAGAATAGGACAACTATTATTAACGGGTTTAATTTTGGAATTTTTATGCCTCTTTTTCTTCTTTCTTCTTCTTTTTTTTTTGTTAGATTTTTATATCACTGTCGCTTCTGCCCCTTATTTGGTATTTTTACCTGATATCAGGCGTATGACATATCTTGGATAGATCTAGGATAATGTGTAGTACCAGGGAAGTTGTATCATTTATTCTTTTTTTCTTCATTCTTCCATGCCTTTATTTTGAGGATTACCAATTACTACCTTGATTAGCCTAGATTACCCACAATTTCTTTAAGAGAATCATTTTATTGCCTTTATCCCATTACCAAGTATCCCCCCATGTCCCCTTCCACCTCCACCCACACCCTCCCCCCACAATCCTCACACTGTTGTCCAAGTCCTTGAACATTTTTTCTTCTTTGTTCAACCCCCCCACCCCCAGAGGTGTTAGCCTGCTCTCTCCATACTCCCATAATTTGTCTTCCATTTAATTGATTCGACAAACATTTCATTACCTTTTGTGTGCCAGATACTTTGTAATGTGCTGGGGGCAGAGCAGTGAGCAAACTGGGCCAGCTTGGCCCTCATGGAGGTTCATTTTAATAGGAAAGGGTGGAAAATGAGCAGATATTTGGTAAATCCAGTGGCGAGATGAAGTAAGAAGAATAATGAAGCAAGGTAGATGATAGAGAGTAACACAGAAAGAGGGAAAGGAAGTTTTATTCCTGCTACTTTGCCTAGAGTGGTTAGGCAAGATTTTCTCATTAGGTGACATTTGAACTCAGACCTGAATGGAATTTCCTCTCTTCGCTCAAACCATAATGGCCTCCTTGCTGTTCCTTGTGCGTCTGCAGCACAAACTTTGTACTAACTTATCCATCTGCCTAGAATACTCTACTTATGGATAGCCATGATTTAAGTAAATAGGAAAAACGGTAGGGAGCAACCAGTTGTGTTATTAGGCAAGTGGAATTATTTCATCTCTTAGGGCTGCAGCAGATGCTCCGGCTGCCACTGAATATGTAGAAGACCCTGGCTGGGACTTTTGGGTTTCTTTGGTGAATCACTTTAAAATAACATGAACAATTGGTTTAAATGTACATGTTTAAGTGATCTTTTTGAGGATATAATCCCACCCAAGTTATTTTGCCCCATTTGCTACTTGAAAAAAATTAACTTGATCCACGTATAACAAAAAAACGTTACAATATTTTGTCAGTTGACCAAATAAAACATGATGCCCTGGGTAGTATCGATGGAGAGGTGTCCTTCGTCACATTACTTTCCACACGATAAAAGCTTAGAAAGCTTACTGGTAAGTTGAAACCTAATAGTTTTATTCAAAAGGAAGTTTCAAACAAGAGACTATTGTTTTATTAAGCTCCCCTGAATGCTACATTTATTGACTTTATCTAGAAGTGCGGTGTTTATGTGTCTCTTTACTAATCTTTTCTCTTTTTTTTTTAAACTAATCTTTTTTCTGAACATACTGGAAACATGTTGCACTGTGCCTGTAGGATTGATTAGGTTTATAAAGAAAAGGCGGCTATGAATGAATTGCTGAATAGCATCCCTTGTTGGCTTATCTCTAAAATGATAATGCAAAAAATAGAAAATAAAAATAAATTGTTTCTGCTGAGCGTGATTTATGTCATTGCATAAGAACTGAGCAATTCAACACCACATTCTTGTGGATGTGCCTTGTGGGACTGTAGTAAAGGAGGATTCCTGTCTGCATGTACACTTTAGGTTATTGTCTACCCTGAAGTGGGTCATTTCCACCATTAAAAAAACCCCTTTCTTTGCTTTCCACCTCATCTTTTATTTATTCTTTACAGATAGTGGTGTTTGGAACAAGTTTTTTTTGTTTGTTTGTTTTTTCCTTTTTGTTTTTAATCTTTGTCTTAGCTCTTAGCCAATTAGTGCTTATCTTTTGTAATGGTTTTCAAAGAGAACAGGTTAAAGGAAATTGAGAAGTAATACTGAAACATCCTTTCTGATGGAAGCTTCACCTCCTTCCTCACCCATCCTTTTTTGGAATGGTGGAACAGACCAAATTAGGCCTCACCAAATTTTCTTTTAGCCAACTGTGCCCTCCAGTGGAGAAAAATCAGGGCAGTGAAATAGCCCAGGTAATAAGCAGCAGAGAGGATGTAACATGTCCTGGTAAGATCTGAGCTGCATAACTATTTTCTAGATAAAAGAAAGAGCTTGTTTTCACCCCTCATAAGCAACAATACTAGGCATAAGTCCTCCTCTTCATGAGCTTGTTGGAGACCCAAAGAGGAATTATTAGCAGTACTTTGACTTAATTGCCTTTAACAAAGTAGTTGATGCAATGCTGTGCGGCGTTTTGTCCCCTTTTTAACGACGTATTCAGTTATGAAACATTAGGCAAATCTAGTAAGAGGAGAGTAGGGCATAATTGGATTTTTCCCCCTAGAGTGAACTCAGATGATGACTGTATCATTTTTAATTTTTGCAGAGACAAAAGAAAGCCCCAAATTAATTTAGTGGATGTAAACAAGAAACACTTTGCTGCTACACCTATGTATATTTAAAGCACTTAGAAAATTGATTTGACCACTTCTCCCTTTTTTTCTGAATAGAAAGGGCTGCTGTCTTGTGCCGTGACTGCTGGCTTGACTGTGGTCTCTAGGTGAACGCGGGAGCTTCATCTGCGGGAATAGTGACTGCCTGCGCCTAAGCCCCTGAGAGCATTGCAGTGGCGCATGCGCAGGACATGGGCTGGTGCAGGCGCCGCGCTGGGCCGGGGAATGGAATCAGGGGTCCAGGGTGCTGAATTCTGCTGCGCATTGTGCTAGCAGGCGTCCTCTATGTCTCTGGCCTTCCAGGGGGGGCGGAGTGGATTACCCAGTAGAAGGGGAAACATAAAAGAAGATTTGCAGTACATTTTGTGTAGGTGGAAATTTGGAGATAAGTTTCACTGAAAGAATTTAGTGGGTAGTATCTGAGAAATGATCAGGCTTCCTTTTTCTTGACTCTTACAAAAACCCAGCTCGACTGTCTCCTTACAATGAATTGTCACTTGCAGTTTGCTGCATATTCAAGAAATTTAAGCTTCTTTTTATATCTTATTTTAATGAAGTATGTATTAGATAAACTTTTACAATTAGGGTAATTCTTAAAATTTAGGCATATGAAGGACAATTAGAAATAAAAATAAGTGACTTATATTTGCATAGTAAACTTTAAAAGGCATAGTGTCTTTCACTTGAAACCATCTTTCATAAAACAACATAGATACCTTACAGAGAAACTGCCGAACTGAACTCACTGAAAAAAAAGCAAATGTGGACTGTTAGAGGGGAATTTTGAATTTTTTTAGGGAAAATTATAATATGAATATAATTTAAATTTCTTAAAAATTATTAACTTTTGTCACTTTTATTTTAAATAATGAATTACTATGTTTTAAAATCTGGTTTATTGTGGACTGTAATAACTGACTCTAGAGGGTGCTGCTGAGTACCAAATCCTTCCTAAAGTTTTATAGTGACGATTTTCATTACAATGGTATTTCCTTTGGGTTTTAATCTAGTACTTGAACATAAATACATATTTCACCTCCTAAAACTTAGGATTTTTGTTTAATTGGACAAATAATTTACCATTGTACTTTGAAGTTCTTTGAATATTCCATGGATTTGTGTAATTTCTATAAACCACCTTTGGATCCCACTTTTGAAAGTTTGCTTAATATTTCAAAAGAAAAGAACCTGTTTCATGGATATAAAATGTAAATCTTAAAACAGGGTAAATTTTCCATCTTTTAAATGCAGATAAGTTTGCAGAGATATTTATTTTATCATTAGAAAGAAGCTGCTTAAAAACTGTATTCTAAAGTTAGATTTTATAGAATTAACATTTAGCTATTAGAGTCCCAAATAACATGTGCTCTATGTATTTTAGCAGATAAAACAATCTAAAACTATAGCGTGATAACTTGAAGAAAATGATTAGTCTTAAGATGAGAAGGCTTTTAGAGAATTGCTTCTTTTACCCAAACTCAGAAGGTGATGATTCTGAAGATGTACATTAAGAAAAAAGTTTATGGTGCAGAAAGAAAAGTTTGTTAAACAAAATGAATTGTCACTCATTGGAATATTAATTACTTCAAAAAATGAATTTTAATGTAAACCTTTGCATCCTATCAACCTATGAAAAAATGATGTATTTCTTTTTTCCTGACTACCCCACTATTTAACATTTCTTCTGAAATATCACACTGTTTTCATTACTGCAGGCAGAAAGCCATATTGGAAAAAATTCTCTAGTAATTTGATACGCACCTGTTTCATTTCATTTAAGGCAGTGTTCTCCAATGGGACTTCCCGTGGTGATGGAAGTATTCTGTGTATGCTCTGTACAGTTTGGTGGCCGCCAGCTAATGGGGCTAGTGAGCACTTAAAAGGTGGCTCGTGCGATGGAGGAACTTTTAAGTTTTATCTAATTTTAATTTAAAAATAAATTAACAACCATGTACGGCCAGTGACGACTGTGTTGTTCAGCACAGATTTCAAGTGCCTCTGCAAGGGGATGGATGTGTCAGGGATTGAATTTTGACTCTGATGGTATTTTATGCTCACCCATTCAGTCCTCCTCATTTTCCTAATTGTTCCTGAGATACTGTATCACAGGTAAGCATCTTGTTTTCAAATAACCACGTGTATGTGAAAATAAGGGGAATTGTGTCCTGAAAGCTAAGTTGGTAAGGCTTAGAGTCTGTTTAGTTCTGGAGCCCTGTGACCTTTAAAACCCACAGATTAGATTGTGTTTGCCCTTTGGGTGTGTCTCAAACCATTAAGGTTTTCTTTCATGTTTTTGAGATAAAATACACATACACAGGATATGACAGGTGACTACAAAACAGAATGTCAGGTTAAAACATGAAAGAAACAGTAAACCAGAACTCAAAGGTACTCGCATAGGAACTTTATTTGGGAGTGGGTATGCTTTTCTGAATGCCTTTAAGTATAACAAGTCTTCCTACCTTGAGAGTAAACTTCAGTATTGTGCTTCTATCTGGTAAATAATGATAAAAAGTTTGAATAATGCTTTATAGTTTCCCAGGCAGTTGCAATTCCATTTTCTTGGATCATTACCTACATTTTACAGGTGAGGGAACCATGATTTAATCAAAGTTTTAAGGTTCATTCATTCAGCAGACATTTATTGTTCATGTACTATTATCTGTAGATTTCTATGTCAGGAATGGAAGAACAATTCCCCTCCTGGAAGAACTAACAATCTAGTGGGGGCAATTAAACAAATAAGAAGTTATAATATGATATATCCAATATTATGCCGTATACCACATGGTATGCAGAGGATGCAGTGGAAAAGCAGGAAACGCACCTGGAGTGGGGTGGTTGCTAAGGCAATCAGGAGTCCACCAGGTGAAGAGGGTGGGGGAAGTGCACCCCAGGCAGGGGAGACAGCAGGAGCAAAGGTGTGACAGCGCTAATTTCTAAATCAGGGAATAAATTCAGTACACTGAAGACACCTGAAAATTCAGGTGCACAAAATTTGGTCTTATCTTGACCTTGTTTTTTCTTCCATCTCAGTCTGAAGAAGGGCTGAGCTAAAAATAGCTCCTGATGCAATGATAAAGCATTCAAGTAACAATTTCAAGAAGAAAGTTAAAACTAGATTTAGTTACAGTATTTGGCAAACACTAACTTACAATGTTGGTGTATTAGTTAGAAACCATTTTGTTTCTTAAAGCAGATTCCTAAAAGCCTCTCCTTGTACACCTCACTATAATATATAGTAGGGCTTTAATTCACCAATGTTTTCTTAGGGTGTAGAACAGTGCCTGGCACATACTAGGTGCTCAGAAAATATTTGGTGAATGATGATATGAATCCTAGGTTATTATTCTAAAAATCATTGTGAATGTTTACAAGTATTAAAAATGTGTAGCTGTTGTTGTTGTTTTTAATTGAAAATTTCACACATTTCTATTACTTAGGCTGACTTTTTCCTGAATGTTTCAGTTACCTATTGCTATATTACAAAGTAGGCCAGAACTCAGTGGCTTAAGGAAATAGCCATATTATTGTTAATTATTTGTGGATGTGGAATTTGAGCATGGCTCAGTGGAGACAGCTTTTCTCTATTCCACATGGTATTGGCTGGGGCATCTCCAGTGGGGCAAGAAGGAGCCTCAGTTCTCCTCCACGTGGCCTCTCCAGATGGCCTCTAATCACTATACTAGGTTGAGCTTCCTTAGATGGCACTGAGGTTGTCCAAGAAGTTCAAGGTATCTTAAAGCCTTGACCTGGAAGTCAGGGAGTGTCACTTTTGTCACATTTTGTTGAACCCAAGCAAGTCACAGGACCATCCCAGAATCAAGCAGAAGGGAAAGGATTTCTCCTTTTGGTGGAAGAATGGCAAATTCCAGTAGCAAAGTGGCATAAGACGGGGCAGTATGGTTGCAGCCGTCTTGGGAAACGATCTACTACAGTCAGCTCTCTGAGCATAACAATGCACATCTCTTCCACGTGCAAAACACACTTACTCTTCTCCCAGAGTTTTATCCCATTATGGCACCTACTTGAAGCCTAGGATCTTATCAAAGTTAGGATGCACATGATGTTTCTGAGGCACATCTGCTGCGGTGCAGCTTCGGTTCTGGTGGTCTGTGAACTAAGGAGACAAGTTGTCTACCCTACCGTCTACCCTGCCCTCACCCAGCATGCAACGGTAAGACAGGGACAGGAAGACTGCAATAGATACTCCCATTCAAAAAGGAAGAATTAAGAAGAACATGGCCATCACTGGTCCTTGACAATTTTGAAATCCAGCTGAGTGGCACCAGGTCTTGCACGTATTCAGAATGTTCCTTGATTGGTGCCCAGTTCTGGTCCTTGGGAGTTGTTCCCCAGGATGTTGTTTTCTGAGACTTAGCCCCATCCTTGGGGTCTTGGCTTTTTCCTCTGCCGCTTTTCCTTCTCATAAGAAGTCAGTCATGTTTGCAGATGTGTAGGTTTTCAACCTTCGAGTCTGTACGAAGTTAGGGCTCCCGGACACTTTTTTTTTTTCCCCCAGTTTGAATGGTTTCTGTCTTTTTTTAGTGCAACCTGGTGGTAGTTTGAGCATTACAATTTCTTTAAAAACTTTGAGGGTTTTCTGTGAATTTTTGGGAGGGTCAATTCTATGTCCCAAAAGCCACATCTATAATTCCTTTTCGGGACAGACTTGTCTGAGGTCTCAACAAAAAATTTTATGGACAAACTCTTCATTTCATATTTACTCTGAGGCTGTTTCTTAATTTGAGCATCTTTTGCCAGTTGGAGAGACTTTCCTGTGCCCTCTGTATCTTTAAATTCTGCTTGAAAATTAAACAGGCCCTCCTTTAGTTTATTTCTCTCTTCCTGTACTTTATCATATGCAGTTAAAAGAAGCCAGTTGGCACTTTTAATATTCTACCCAAAAATATCTTTAGCCAGATCCAATAGTTGCTATATAAATACACTATTTTTGACATTATTGTAGGCAACATTCTTACCAAACATTTTACTAGTATATAACGTCTTGCTCTTTCTCCTGCCTGTAATAGCAAATTTCTCATGGCTCTTCTGGCCTTTGCTAATAATTAATTTACTTGCTACTTTTCCAGCCTCTCTGCCTGCCTCTTGTCCAAAAACCAGTGCTGCATGTTTTAGGATTTTTTTTTTACACCTCACTTTTAGGTATCAGTTTCTGTCTCCATTATCTATTGTTGAGAAACAAATCACCAGAAAATACAAGGGCCTCTTATTTTGAGAAATAACAGTCATTTCGTCCCTCACATATTTGTGGACCAGCAATCTAGGCAGGACTGGCTGGCGTGGCCCCCCCTGTACCATGTGGAGTCCGCTATGACAGCGTTGCTGGGGCAGGAGCAGTCAAGATGTGCTTACACGTCTGGGGCCTCGCGCTGCCGGCGCTGTATTGATCAGACCAGAGGATCTAGCATGGCCTCGGTCATCTGCGTTCTCGGGTCTCCTCCACACGCCTTATCGTTATTCGGTGACTTCCTTACATGGCTGCCAGGCCTCCTAAGGACTAGGTCAGAAGATAGAAAGCAAGCTGGGCAAAGCAAGCCATCTATCCGGAGGGAGGGAAGGTAGATTTCATCTCTCGATGGAAGGAGTGGCAAGTGCACGTTGTAAGCGGGCACGAAGAAGTGGGGTGTGGGGCGGGGGGCATCGTGGCCATCTTTAGAATAACCTGTCACACCTAGGAGGTTCAAATTTAGAAGATTTGTGATAGATGAGAAGTTAACAAATGGTGACCTATGTATGTATCTGGCTCTGACATGGTTTATTTGTCTCATACAGAGTTTTAATTAAACAAAGAAAAGCACAAGTTGCTGACATTAAACAATTGGAAGATTTCATCTAGAAGGTTATATATCCGGTCTCTCATGAAAAATAGTAAGCTACTCTACTGGGTCTGCATTTTCACGTTAGGTGGAAATTGCCTGCTTTATTTACTTAATATTACCTGTCTGGCTTCTATAGGTATTTGAGTTTGTACTCTGTTGCTATAAATGATTGATTTATACATTGTATGGTTTAGGGGATACAGCGATGTGTAAGACAGACATAGAGCCTATATTCACGTAGGGAAAGATGGACAGTAATCAACTAGACCCATAAATAATATAATTGTAGGTGGTGATAAGTGCTCTGATGGAATAAAACAAGGACAAGGAGGATAGAAAGCAACTGGTAGTGTCAACAATTAAAAAAACAGTAACTGGTATGTGAGTAGTGGAGTGTGGGGGTAGGGTGGGCAGAGAGGCCTCTCTGAACCCATGATGTTGAGTGGAGGCCTTAGTGATGAGGAGGAGCCAATCATTTGAAGCTCTGGGATGAGAACTTTCTAGATGTGGGGGGAGAAAGCAAGTAAAAAGACCCATGGGTGGGACTGGGCTTGGGTTTTTGAGAAAAGCCAAGGCCTTTGGCTGAGCTGTGTGACAAGGTGAAGAGTGTAAGAGGGGAAAATGGTCATAGAAGAGGTAGGCATGGATGAGATCGTGAAAGATTTCATAGGACATGGGAAGAACTTGGCAATTTATTCAAATGGGGAAATTTCAGTAATGGGAAGTAATGGAAGGAATTAAAGAAGTGTGGTGATGTGACGTCATTTACTTTTGTAGAGATTACTCTGGCTGCTGTATGGTAAGTAGACTGTAGCAGCCAAGGTTGGAAGTAAGAAAGGCATTGGGAAGCCTTGCAGTCTTTCACAAGAGAAAAGAAAGATGGTGCCGGAACGAGGGTGTGGTGCTTTAGGGGTGAGAAGTGTTTGTAAATGGAATGCATCTGAGGGAGACAGTAGACAGGTCTTGTGGATGGATTGGATATGTGGAGAAGAAAGGAATCAAAGCTGACTTCGAGGCTTTGGCTTGATCGACTGAATGAATGGATGGTCCCATGGGCAATTCTGAGCGAGGGGCAAGCGTGAAGTGGGAATTAAGAGTTTTATTCTGACTACAGTTAAGTTTGTGATGCCCACTGTGAAAATGAGGTCAATGGTAATAAAAACTCCTAAAAATGAAATTATTTTATATCTTATGGCTTTTATGTCTTTTTTTCTCATTAAGAAACTTTGCCATTATTTAGATCAAGACCCAAGCTGCAGTGGAGGAAGTTTATGGATGTGTATCGGAGAATGCATTTTTATAATGTGTAGTTATTTATTTACTGTGACGCGACTGACACAGCTGAGTACCCTGGAGAATTAGGCAGGGTGTGTCGTACTGTGCTGTGAAAACTTCATTGGTTCCTGCAGCGTTAATCTTTTTTCCCTGTGTTTATTCCAAATGGGTGAGTCAGAAAGGATCAAGTGTAATTTATTATTCACAATTTTATTGTTATGGAGAGTTAATTCATCTCTACTGTTAAAAATGGTGGCATGACAGTACTCAGAATGTTCTAGGCGAACCTTCCAGAGTTGAAATCACCATTTAGCTAAGAGGAGAATCGTAACTACATAAGGCAGGATTGAGTAAGGTGAATGGATTTGATGAATCAAAGTGCTGCTTGTGAAGGACAGTACATTCACTTTTGCATTTGAGCTAACAACTTTTTATTGTAGAGTTCAGCTGCCGAGTGAGATCATAGGTTTTTCACCTCGTCTCCAGAGTCATTTGGAGATAATTGACAAGATCTGCCATGAAAGTCAGCATGACTTAGAAATAATTTATAATTTTAGTTTTAAATTGTGATTTTAGGATATTATCATGAGATGGTCAAAATGGCACTCTATTTTACTGTAATTGGGCTGGGAGAAAGTAATCTTTTATATAAGGTGAGTTAATGGTTTATTACTATTACTGTTACCATTTACCTTTTTTAGTAAACGAAAATCATTTAAACTTAATTATGTAGAGAACATAACTGATTTAAAACCATGTAAAATACCTTCCCTTGCCAACAAAGCATTCTTTTCCTGTCTTTGTGAAACCTTGAGTCAAAATGTGCTAGTGAGTGAGTGTGTTTGTATTCCAGTGGTGTAGCTGAACCAGACAGGTCTGCAGCATAGCGGTTTATTTTTAGACTCTCGGTTGCCATTTTTATCCTGCAAAAATATTCATCAGTGTCTTGCTGACAGGCCATCAGTTTTATAAATGTGTCGCACAGACCAGATTTTGTTCTTTGTCTCACTTTCCCTCCAACTCTTTTCTTTCCCTTTTGATTTGTTCATGCAACTGTTTGGAGGATGAGAATGTTTTTATTTCATGTATTAGATACTTTAATTCACAGATTGTCAGTATCACACAGTTCATTCACCTACCTGCAGCTGCTTCTGCATCTCTACTTGTCTTTTATGGGAAACTGTTATGTTATGAACTGAAGGCAAGGAAAAGAGAAACATGTGACCGGATGCTCTCTTTATGTGTCCATTCAGTTTTTGCCTGCCTTCTTCAAATATTTTATATTTTTATTTGTATGCATTGTGTGTGTGTGTGTGTGTGTGTGTGTCATTCCTCATCTTACCCAATGAAGGACTGACATTGTTTTTCATGAGCGAAAGCTGCCTAAGACTAGGGGTTACCCCATGTGGCAGAAAACCTACCAATTTGCATTGAAAATAAATCCATCATTATCTCTAAATACATACAACACCAATCATTTAATTTTTATGAGACTCTTTTTTTTATTTATTCTAGATGCTTGAGTGGCAGATACAACCACAACAGAAGGAGAATCCCTGCAATTAAAAGAAAGCAAGGGGAAACTCATAGTAAATTAATTTTTTTAACAATGCATACTCATGTTTCATTTTTATAAAAGTTCAGATTTCCAAGGTTGGTTCGGTGTTCACTGTCCCTCTCTCCAATAAATGTTTACTGAGTAGGTACTTAAGGGCCCAACACATTAATAGTGTTGGTGGGTACCACAGCTTGGAAAACAGGGTTCCTGACTTGCACAGCTTATTGGTACATATTTTGAGGAAAGAAGACGTATGTATGGGTATTTCACAGCCATGGTAGCGCAGTGCATGATAGCAGTCCCCAGCCTTTTTGGCACCAGAGATTCATTTTGTGGAAGACAATTTTTCCACGAATGGGGATAGTTTGGTTTTGGGATCATTCAAGCACATTACATTTATCATACACTTTATTTCTATTATTATTACATTGCAATATATAATGAAATAATTATACAGCTCACTCACTACACACTAGGTCTACCATGTGAGCTTACCCAAATGGTGACTGAGCCAAGTGCTCAGTGCGAGAAAGGCATGGATGGAAGTGGTAAATAAAATAATGGGCAGGCCGTGCGACTGAAATAAGTGTCGCATTCTGACTTAAACCTGCCTCTGATGCAGCTGTACAATTGAAGTGCAGCAACCCACTTGCCACTATAAAGCCTGCCACCCGATGCAGTTCAATTGTCACTTGCCACTCACTGATAGGCTTTCGATATGGGTCTACAAGCAATTGATTTATTATGGTCTCTGTGCAGTCGATCCTCTCTGCTAATGTTGCAGCCGCTCCCCAGTGCTAGCATCACCACCTCAGCCCCACCTCAGACCATCGGATGTTAGATTCTCATAAGGAGCGTGCAGCCTAGATCCCTTGTATGTGCAGTTGACAGTAGGGTCCGTGCTCCTATGAGAATCTAATCCTCTGCTGATCTGGCAGGAGGTGGAGCTCAGGCCTAATGTGAGTGATGGGGAGTGGCTGTACATACAGGTGAAGCTTGCTGCCTGCTCATCTGCTGGGCGCCTGGTTCCTAACAGGCCACGGACCAGTGTCAGTACACGACCCAGAGGTTGGGGACCCCTGGTACACTAGGTAAGAGTACAGGCACAGGAGCCAGAAACAGTTTTACAACTTGTGCTTGTCATTTCCTAGTTGTGTTACCTTGGGCAAGTTGTTCAGCCTTTCCGAGCCACGGTTTCTTCATCTATAAAATTAGTCTATATCTCAGAAGTTACTATGAAGGTTAAAAAAGATGATGCTTGTTTAGCAATATGACAAAAATGTAGAGCATCTTGCCTCGAACATAATAAGCCTGTAATAAATGCTAGCTAATTTATATTAACAGAGATAATAATAATAGTAATACCAGATATTCTACCAGTATTATGTAATATCGCGGTCAGGAACGTATTCAGCGGTAACAGTACATCTGACTGTGGTGGCTTAAACAGGTAGGGATTTGCTTATCTAACAAGACATCTGGGGAACCCTGACTGCTGTGGCTCAGCGGATCGGACGTCCTGCCAATCAAAAGGCCGCCAGTCCGACTCCCAGTCAGCGCACAAGTCTGGGCTGTGGGCCAGATACCCAACTGGGGGTGTGTGAGGGACAACTGATGGATGTTTCTCTCACTTTCTTTCACCCTCCCTCCCCCTCTCTTTAGAAATGAATATATAAAAATCTTAACAACAAAAAAGAGAAGTCTGAGGCAAGCCAGATTGAATAGTCAGCATTCAGTAATTATTTATGGAAAATCTATATGTCTGGTGCTATTCTAGTTACCCGGATTCATCCGTAAATAAAATACAACAATCCCTAACCTCATAAAGCTTACACTCTAACTGGGGAGAGAGGTGAGGTAAACAAAATAAAAATGTAAGGTATTGAAAGTGGAAGGGGGTCCCAGAAAAAGTTCATAAAGGCAGGCCTATTGAAAGGCAGTTATGAGAGAACAGCAGAGTTTTAGTGAGCGAAGGCTAAGGGAAAGGCACGCCAGGGGAACGGGTGGCAGGAAGGACGGCGGTGCCACCCCCAAAGCGGGATCTCGGTGGCAGCGCTGTGTTAGTTCTCAAGTGTCCAGGGACCTTGAGTGTTAGATTTTTGTAAGATTTCTAAATGTAAAAAATCTCCCACGTTACGGTTATTCTCACTTTATGTAACAATTAGTAGTCAGGTACTTAAAAGAAATAACAATAATGATACTAACATATATTTCTAAACAGTGTTTTAACAAATAAGAATAAAACATAATGGCTGATGCTTATATGATGCTAGTTACGTGCCAGGAACTTTTGTAAGGATTTGCTACCATATTCATATCTTACTCTCTGAGTTAAGTACCATTACTATTGCTGTTCTGTAGATGACTGAATTGAGGTAATTAATTGAACCAGGGTATTTGTCTTTAAGGACAACAAAGGAAAGAAACAGCCAGAGATGGAGCGCATATCCCATCGTCCAGCAGATAGAGTCGGTGAGAGTAGTGCTCATGCCGTGCAAGTAGGTTGAATCCCTAAAGCCTGAGTGAAGGAGCAAAGGAGAAACTGTGGGCATGGGCTGGGCCCAGGATGGCTCACATAAACGGTTCCCCCTGATCTCTGCAACTAAGCCTTCCCGTTAGATGTGGTTTGGTTCGGCGCTCTGTCACATTTCAGAGATTGCTAAACGCCAAGCCTGTACCTTGCTCAACAGGTACCATTAGGAACCTTTGCTCTTAGTGTCTTTCTTTCTTCACTTGACTATCTCTTGAATTAAATGAAAGAGGAATTTCCCAGCTTCAACGTTGGCTTTCTGATGGACCTCGTTTCCAAGATTAAGCACATTGAGGTAATATCTGAATAGCGCTTATAGAACAAATCTTAAGACATTGCCTATGAAAATTACCACATGATTTTAAGCGCACATTCTGTCCCTAATTAGAAGCTGCCAGTCTGTCAGAATACAGGTGTAGTCCACTCTTAAGAAAACCTGGTGTAAGAAATGTACTTTTGTAAAAATAGCTAATGGGTGTGGGGGGAAGTTTGTATTCTAAAAATATTCTTAAAGCTTCTATTAAGTTAACTGAAGGAGTTTGCTTTACATAATTACTCAGAGAACAGATTATATTTATACAGTATATAAATGTGAGACCACAGTTACTATTTAAAGGGTAAACTTAGTTAAATATACTTTGTATTGAGATTCAGTCATGATACAATGTCACACTCATTCTCACTGATGGGGACAATTGTGTAGCCACATAACATATGACAGAGAGGACTGTGGCCTGTTAAAGGCCAAGAGGCCTGCTGAAGCCGAGGGTAGCCTCACTGGTCCTGTTAGATTGAGCAGCCCTTGTCAGAAGGAATAAGTAGATTCCATCAGGCAACAAATTTAATGTAAAATGTTAGAGCAGTTCTCATTATTTGCAGTAGATAATTTCCTTATTTTTCTTTAAGATTTTATTTATTTTTAGGCAGAGGGGAAGGGGGAGAGAGAGACAGGGAACCATCAATGTGTGGTTGCATCTTGAGTGCCCCCTGCTGGGGACCTGGCCCGCAACCTAGGCACGTGCCTTGATTGGGAATTGAACCAGGGACCCTTTTTTTTTTTTTTGGCAGGCCAGCGCTCAATCCACTGAGCCATACCAGTCAGGGCTATTTTCTTAATTATTCATATGCTATATAGTATCCCCAAAGTAGCCTGGTTGTACTGAAATAAAAGCTGAGCAGAAGGCTCTAGGGAAGACCTACGTCAGAGGAAAGTTTATGGGAACATGGAGTCCCTTTGAATCAGCATGCTACAGGGGTAACTCATCTTCATAAGGTACTTTATTGATATAAATTACGCTCAGAGAACAAACCACTGTCTCTTAATGCTGAGTTACACAGCTCTCTTTCTCCAAGTACTTGGTATGATGGTGAAAGGGTAGAAAACCCATAATAATCCCCCTCTCTCCACACTTTTATTCTTTTTGGCTTTTGATCAGTCCTGTTTCTCCATTTTCTGCAGTATGCCACTTTTGACCTCAGGTGGGGAGAGATGGACAGAAGGAGTAAGTGTATGGTGGATTTCATTTCCAGAAGGCCTGAGTTTGTTAAGTGCTTTTCTGTCTCAGGTTTTACATGCTAACTGAGTTACACAGACCACCTCACTGTGGCAATAACCAGATGGGGACTTAGAGTAAAATTCTGTTTGTTAGCATTTACAGAATGTGCTTTTATTTGAACTTTAAACTATAAAAATTATATTGAAAAGCATGAAATTATAGAAAAACTAAAAAGTTCAGCTAAGTAAAAAGCTACATTTTCTAATTTTAAAAATTACTGACAGTCCTCTACCACCAACTTGGTCTATGTATAACCTTCTAGACTTTACGCTTTTTACAATATACACCCAAACATGCACATATGTGTATATATGTACATTTTTATACAAAAGGTAGCAACTGTATTTGTTATTCCTGCTGTTGCATCTGGCAATGAACTGCCTTAAAGTTTTTGATAGGCTTCTTTGAGCTCATCATTAGATAATGGTCATTACAATTTCAAACTAAGGGTCTTCAGGAGAAACAAACATTGTTAAAACAAGTACAGTCACTTTTGCACTGTTGGTGGGAATGCAGGTAGGTGCAGTCACTGTGGAAACTCCTTAAAAAACTAAAAGTGAAACTGCCGTTTGTCCCAGTGATTCCACTGATGAGAATATACCCTAAGAATCTCAAAACACCAATTCAAAAGAACCTATGCACCCTATGTTCATAGCAGTGCTATTTACAATAGCCAAGTGATGGAAACAGCCTAAGTGTCCATCAGTAAATGAGTGGATCAAACAACTGTGGTACATTTACACAGTGAAATACTACCCAGCAGAAAGAAAGAAGAAACCCCTACCTTTTGCAACAACATGGGTTGAACTGGAGAATGTTATGCTAAGTGAAATAAGCCAGTCGGTGAAAGAAAAATAGCATATAATCTCACCTATAAGAGGAATCTAATGAACAAAATAAACTAATGAGCAAAATAGAACCAGAGGCATGAGAACATGGAACAGACTGACAACAGCCACAGGGGAGTGAGGAGGGGATAACGGTGGAAAGATGGGGAAGGGACCAGTCAAAGGACATGTATGAATGACCCACAGACGTGGACAACAGTGTGGGGAGTGACTGAGGGAGCACAGGGTGAGCTGGATGGAGAGGGGCAAAGGGGGAAAAATTCGGGACAACCGTAATAGCATAACAATAAAAAAACTTACACTTCATTAAAGGATGGTTGGGAATTTAAAAAATGAAATTTTTTTAAAAAAGTTAAAAGAAAAACCAAATGTAGTCACTTTTGCTGTACAACAGCTTTGCTCTAATTTGTTTTTACTTCACAGTGTATCATAGACACCTTTCACTGCCCATAGCTTTTCTTGGGTGCTATGATAATTTTTTAAAACAATTTTATTTATTTATTTTTACAGAGAGGGGAAGGGAGGGAGAAAGAGAGGAAGAGAAACATTGATAAGAGAAACATAGATTGGTTGTCTCCTGCATATGCTCCGACTGAGGATGGAACTGGAAACCCAAGCATGTGTCCTGACTGGAGTCACACCAGTGGGATGATGTCCAGCAAACCACCACACCAGCCAGGGCTGGTGCTGTCACATTCGATAGCTGCATCATGTTTTCATTGCATTGATATGCTATGATATATAACACAGATACCTTATATGTAATATAGAGTATAGATTATACATGGATATACTATTCATTACTATATATATTCTTCAGTTATATATTTTAATTTCTTTAGTGGTCCCTATTGCTGAAGGGTTTTAGTTTTGCTATTGCAAACCGTGCTTCAGCATACCAGCATCTTAAAGGTCATGTTCATTCTGAAAGTCTGAAAAGGCAGTAGAGCATCACGTTAAGGCCAGCAGATGGCACGGAAAGGTGTAGCACTTAAAAAATTGGTTCAGATGTCCTTGCATCTTAAGGGTCAGTGACAATTAAAAAAAAAAAACAAAGAAACAAGGGCTATTGTACATCTGATAGAATCTAGTAGAGTACTGAAATTTGAAGTTTAGCAGTAAGGAATCCTAATCCTGTGAGGAATTGGAGGTGTTTTTAAAATGTTAAATAGCAGATAGTGTTAATCCTTCCAGCATACCTGCAGGGTAGGTGAGTAGGTCAGTAAATAACACAACTTCTACTTTAGGCATCAGAGACCTTAGTCTTGTTCTCTTTCAGCTCTGGTTCATAATAGTGAGGCTTTGTTTAAGTCACTTTCGAAAAAGTTGTGGAAACTTTCTCTAGAGACCAGTGAGTGTCTATAATACCTTTGCAGAATAAAAAGAGTTATAAGTAAATAAGGAAGACCACTAAAAAAATACCTAAGAATGCATTTTAGAACAGCCTTTTGTTAGAATTTCTATTTATAAGCGGTAGTTTCCTGAAGGGAGAATGTGCTTTCTTAGATTCCATGTTGCTCCCAGGCAGGTGTACTTGCTGCCTAATCACTGCCACTGGGACAGTGGCTTATCCGTGAACTTGAATAAGGCAGGCTTCAATGACAGCAGAAAATGATTTCACCACTCTTTACCACTTCCCGACAGTGATTCACAGGTGAAGTAAAAGTTATAAAAACAAGCCTCACGTTTTCTACCTTTCTTGGCTGTGGAAGAAAAGTTGAATATAAAAGATTTTTTTGATTCGGTTACTCATGCTCTTTGTCTTGAATTTCTAAAGATGAGCTAGCTGTAGGTTTGTTATTTTAAATCACAGTTCTGACTTCATTTAATACTGTTTCTAAACGTGTGGATGTGTGTGTATTTTTAGAAATTAAAGATGAGAGAGGAGTCATTACTGTGACTTTATATTCATCATAGTCATGGAGTCATAGAGTCTGGGCCATGCCTTTAATATGTGACCACACTTAAAAGAGGCTGAGAAGCCACCCTGACTGGTTGGTTAGGCGTGGTTCTGCAAGGTGAGAGGTCACCAGTTTGATTCCTGGTCAGGGCACATGACTGCGTTGTGGGTTCAGTCCCCAGTCGAGGTGCATGTGAGAGTTAACTGATCAGTGTTTCTCTCTCACATGCTGTCTCTCTCCCTCTCTTTCTCTCTCCCTTCCCCTCTCTCTAAAAATAAATAAATAAAATCTTTAAAAAAAAAAGATGCTAAAAAACCCTGGGTGGTGTGGCTCAGTTGGTTAGAGCATCATCCTGTAAACTGAAACAGTGCAAGTTTGATTCCAGGTCAGAACACATAGCTAATGCACATTCCTGGGTTGCAGGTTTGGTCCCTGGTCATGGCATGTACCAGAAGGCAACTCATCAATGTTTCCCTTGCCCATTGATGTTTCTCTCCTCTCTCTCTCCTTCCCTCCCCTTCTCTCTAAAAATCAATAAGCATGTTTTTAGGTGAGGATGGAAAAAAAAAGTCTGTAAAAAAAGATGCTAAAAGTCAGGCTCAGAAATGTTCATTACTGGTCCAGGTTCATTAGCAGAACCAGGAATAGAACATAGGTTTCCTGACTGCTAGTCAACTCACCACGCTTTTATGTGGAATATAATCTTTGCAACTGAGAAAAATAGTGCTGGATTATGGGAAACACCTTTGAAAAGATTCCATTGGAAATGGATCTCATTGAATGTTCGTTTTGAAAAGTGTGATACTTGTTGAGTTGTTTAGCATAATTTCGTTGGCAGTCTTGGGTTTTCCTAAAAAGTTGAAAGAGGATCCAGACAGATGCCATCTGACAGGAGGGGATTGTGCTTCCTTGGTTATGGCTCTTCAGGGATAAGTTAAGGGAAAAAAAAAAACCCAAACTAGAGAGAATAGATTAGCATTATTTATTCTTTCCTTATATTAGTTGTTGATACTTGTCAGTCTTCAAGATATATATCTTAATTGTTTATGAAATCTTTTGGAGAGGCTATTTTGAAGTTCTTAACAGGCCTGTCTGAGGCATGATGAGTAGATGAACTTGACTTCTCCCAGGAGTAAAATGCCTAGCAATGTAGTGAGGCCTCTTTGGCTGAAGCATGAACATTTAGACCTGTAGGGAAGTGTTTAATCTTTGAAGAAAAAGAAATTATTCACTAGGAAGCTCTGGGTCAAAATAGGACTTTACTGTAGCCTTACTGCCCGAAACCAGTGGCTCAAAAGCAGAATAGTTTCTTAGTAGGGAGGGACTTTTCAGGGTGACTGATATCCAAGGTCTCTTTGTTTGGGAGGAATTTGCCCACCACTTATCTGAAGATTATTGTTAAAAGCTTAAACTGGATGATTTAGATTGAAGCAAGCCAAATAACCTACACTAGACCCTCCCTATATATCTACCTTGGTGTTTATAAATTTGAACCATTCAAAAGAAATTAATTATTGGAATTAGCAATTAGCTCCCATTACAACTCTCACTTTTTTGAGGCTGGAGTTATATATTTCAAGGGCACTCACACAGTAGGCACCGTTGTCCTATTAGTGCCTGTGCATACTGTTAATAAGCTAAGGGAATAGATATTACTCTACCAGTTAAATGTGTACCATCATAGGGTTTGTCAAAAGCTAATGTTTTTTATTTTGAGCTATAGGACTGTTCCAGTTTGGACTTGTTGAAGTAACTTCAAACCTGCAGGCATTTACGAGATGTGAATTTCTTACACAGGAGTAGAGGCAACATAATGGTTTATGTTGAACATAAAATAATGCATAGGCTGGAGGAGTCTCATTTGAATGTTAACTACTCCACATTAAGAAGAAAATATGTAATTACATTGCATATTAGAGATAAGACTCTCCTAGCTCTTCCATGAACTCTTTTTCCTTGCCATATTTTAGAATCTAATTAAGCATTCTGATTAAGAGCCAGATAACAAGTCAGGGAACTTTGCTTCTTCGTCTTCTTCTTCTTTCTTCTTTTCAGTTGTTTTGAACTTGTGTCCATTATTTAGCCTCTACTAATAGAGGGGCTTTTACATGTTAGAGGCCACATAGTTATAAGCCAGACTTAACAACTGTTGTGGTCTGTAAAGCTTAGAAGTTCAGGTTATTGAAAGGTGGCTGATGGGGTTGGGGAGTAAAAAACAAATGTCATTCTCAATATGAGTGACTTGGTACAACATGGAGCAGATTCCCGGCATGTTATATTTGTGTAACACCGGACAGACTGATTGGGGTTAAGAGACTGGTTAAGTAATAGTGAAAAACAAATTCTGCATTATTAGATTAATGAGCAATGAACTCCTTGCGGTATGTATATGTACCATGCGTTATTGCTAAACGTGACTGTTACAGAAAGTTCCAAGTTTATAAGTTAGTGTTCTGCTGTGTAGGGAGTTCATATTCTGGTGATTAGATTTAAAGTGATGTGACCGTTGGCAAGTGTCTTAACCTCTACAAGGTGGTTTTGTTACTGAACAGTAATGTGGGGTCTGCTGCCTGCTGTCACCCTCTAGGCAAAATTCTGGGGACAGAGGTTTGGTGGAAAAGGAAAGGACTCTTTTTTTCATAAGTTACATAATTTTGAAAGAATGGCAGGCTTCTGCCTCAGAACTCTTCCCCTCTAAAGCATCCAAAGGAAAACTCTACCACCCTTTGCCAGATTAGTTCAAGGCTGCACGGGGAGTTCTTTCTCCCATTTAAAATACCATCCTTTGGGAAATGCTGGTGGCTGCAGCATGACCATCCAAGTGGCTTAGCTTGTTCCCAGTTGCAGTCCAGCTTCAGTCATCTTTCAGCTGCAGTCATAGGATGTAGCTCACCCAGCCATGCTGCCACCGCTGCTGCTTCCCATGCCTGGGCCCAGGGCCCAGGGCTGCTGCCAGACCACGTGGTTTCCGGGCCTGCTGGTCCAGGAGTATGCCAGCCCCCAACAGGGCAAGCAAGGGGAAGGAGAAGGGCCTAGTCTCTGTTTTTCTGTTGTTTAAATCTTTGGTCCCCAAATTCCATGCATTCTGGAAGGGTTCAGCTTCCCCAGCCAGTCCTGTAGGCTATAAAAAGATCTAATTATGTGTAGCTGTCACTCATGTAGTTACTGGGGCAGTTACTAATTACACTTAATATAGTGTTGGGAAAATTAAAACAGCATGTTTACTACTGTGTTTGGCACATATTAGGTACTCAGTAAATTTAGATCCATGTAAAAGTGCTGTTCTACTCAAAGGAACAATCCAAACTTCGGTTCCTCTGTATTCGGTTGTGTAAATTGAATGTTGTTATTGATTGGAATTTACTTCCTGAATTTAAGAGATGACATAGCGGGAGAAATAGAAATTTCTTTTCTTTTCTTGATCTAGCTTTTGGTAAAAAACTAATATTTACTAACTGTTTTTTAAAGAGATTAAAAAGGCGGAGGTAAAATTCTCTACATGAAATTAACAATCATTTTATTTTATTTTTAAAATGATTTTTATTTATTTATTTTTAGACAGAGAGCAGGGGAGGGAGAAAGAAAGGGAGAGAAACATCAGTGTGTGGTTGCCTCTTGTGCACTCCCCACCAGAGGCCCGGCCCACAACCCAGGCCTGTGTCCTGACTGGGAATCGAAACAGCAACCCTTTGGTTCGCAGGCAGGCACTCAATCTCCTGAGCCACACCAGCTGGGGCCCAATTAATCATTTTAAATTGTACGATTCAGTACATTCACAGTGGTTTACAATGATAACTTCTGTCTAGGTCTAAGACCTTTTTTATCACTTCCAAAGGAAATACCATACCCACTAAACAGTTCCTCCTCAAGCCTCATTTCCTAATCCTGGCACCCACTAATCTTTCTCTGTTGATTGACATGTTCTGGATGTTTCATGCAAATGGAACCATACAGTCTGTGATCTTTTGCATATGGCTTTCACTTAGCATAACAGTCATACACAATGTTCATCCACATGGGAACATGTATCAGTCCTTCTTTCCTTGTTATGGCCGATCACGTTCCATCGTGTGGATGGACCACATCTAAAAGAACCTATTCATCAGTCGATGGGCATTTGGGTTGTTTCTACCTTTTTGCTCCTGCGAATAGTGCTGCCACAAACATTCCTGTACAAGCTTCTGGTTGAATACCTGTTTTCCATTCTCTTATGTATATAGAATTATTAGGTCTTTGTGTATCTTTTTGGGGAACCACCAAACTGTTTTCCTCAGCAGCTGCACCATTTAAATTTCCTCCAGCAATGCACAAGAATTCCAATTTATTCACATTTTTACTAACATTTTTGTTTTTTTTTAAATTATGGCCAAACTGTTTTGTCATTGTAGTTTTGATTTTCATTTTCTTAAAGATGTTGAACATTTTCATCACGTGCCTGTTGGCGATTTGTATAACTTCTTTTTTTGTTTGTTCATTTTCTTTTTTTTTTTTAGAGTCTTTATGGGCACTTTATTCAGATGCTGGCAGTCTGAGAAGATGATGGGTTTTGTCCATTTGTATAACTTCTTTAGAGGAATATGTATGCAAATCCTTTGCCTATTTTAACCTTGGATTGTCTTTTGGTTGTTGAGTTGTAGGAGTTCTTTATATATTCTGGATACTGGACCTTTATCATATGATTTTTGAATATTTTCTCCCATTCTTTGGGCTTTCTCTTCACTTTCTTGATATTGTCCTTGGATGCACCCAAAAAATTAGTTTTGATGAAGTCCAACTTATTTTTTTTATTGTTTATAGTTTTGGTGTCATATCTAATCTTAAGTGCTTTAAAATTTTTCCTTTCTATCCCCCTTCCACTTTCTAGTACTCCTTGTTTATTGCTAACATTTATTGAGCATTTACTATGTGCCAAGTCCCATGCTGAATACATTATATACGTTGTCTCATTTAATTCTTAAACAATCCTGTGTGGTGGGTACTATTATTATCACTTCTTAATTGAATCTTTACATTGACTCTGGGACAGATAGTGTCATCTTCACTTTACAAATGAAGAAACAGAGACAGTAGAGGTTAACTGGCTCCTGATAGATGGCACAGTTGGCATTTGAACCTGGACTTGAACCTTGCAGGTCTTATTTTAGGGCCTGTGTTCTTACCTACTTCATATATGCTCTTTGTACTAAAATAGCAAAAGCCTAACATCTTTCCACGATGGTTTTACTAGGCCTGTGATCCAGGAGTAGTCACTTCTTTGCCCCCAGGCAGAATTCCTACTCTCATGAAGCCCCTTCCATGTTACACGTACCTCTTGGGTGTTCCCAGACAAAGCTGCATAGCAGTTTGATTCCACTAAATCACACCGAGGCAGAGGATTGACTGCTTTTTAACGCTTAAGCAGGGGTTTGCATTCTTAAAGAGGATATGGTTCTAAGTGAAATGACTCATCTGGAAAGGTTTTCAGCTAACCAAGTAAAGTGAAAAAAGCAGGCAGAAGATATTTTGGGGGTTTGGTGCCATTAGAAGGAATTGCATGTCCTTGCCTGGAAGTCAGTCCGGAGGATTAGCTGCCTTTGGCAGATCCTGCTTCTCATAACTTCCTCCTTTTTTCTGTTCTGAACCTATAGGTTGTTTTGGAATGTTGTTCTGTCTCGCTTTTTGTTGTTTTTGTCTTTCGTTAATTTTTTAAGCGGCATGCTGTAAATATCTGCAGTATTTGGTTGGGTCAAGAGAGGAGGAGGGAAGGCCGAGAGGGCCAATGATTGGAGAACCTGAGAGGCCTGTGTGGGAGAAGGGCCTCTCTCACGGGTCAGCATATTTGTATGCTAGGCATTTTCTTTCTATAGTAACATACTGTGCTTAAAAAAAAAATGTGTAACTTTCCCATACCATGAGGTTGTGGGAAATGCCCACAATATCTGGGTTTATGCATAGTCTATATTTTCCTGTAAAATTATTTTTATTAAAGTAATGATTAGAAGAACAAGTGATAGTAGACTTTTTCTTATTTCGCATCACTTTCCCTGATTACCTTTAATAAGAATGCAGGAATTTGCCGCTGTTTTATTACGTTGCAGCCTGCATGCTTCTCTTTGTTCTTTGTTAGATGTGAGCTGGCATGGGTTAGACTGCCTTAGCATTTGCTCTTTGGGACTTCAGTGGTTTCTAAATTCAGCACTGCTAAGCCCTGTTCCCTGTTTGCTTGAATCAATCGAGACTGCTATTTTTAGTAACAAAAGGGAATTGAAATAGCAATTTTCTTTCCATGTAATAGATCCCCAGTGGAATACTGATGCAAGCTCTCTGTCATTTTCTATTCTCCCCACCCCCCAAAAGCACTCAGAGGAAAGGCAGCTGTCATGGTTTGCGGCAGCATTAATCTTTAATCAATCGAGTGTTTTCTGCATTCAGGTGTTCAGAGAGAGGGGGAAAAGGGTCAGGAGAAGGAACCTGCCAGGAATAACTAAGCGCCTATGCATGGGCTCTGCAGTCAGAATTTGGTGGGTAGACAGAAGAGCTAAAAATAATGTGTTTGCTTCCAGTGTTTCTCTAGTCTATTTTTGATGTTTGATTTTGATAAGGTTGATTTGGTACTTACTAAAAATATCTGTTCCTAGCAAATTGAGGACAAAAAGAGTAGAATATTTTTAACCTATACAAACTAATGTATTTTTGTTGACTATATAAAATCTGGAAGCTGAGGCCTGGTCAGTTGCCAGTGTTTTATATAATCCGTAACAAGCTAGACGCGTTGGATGCCAAGTTGGGGTATTCTTTCTAGTTGTCAGTTTCCATCTTCTCAAAGGCTTGCAAATTTGGGTTCTGGTGTTATATTTATATGTGAAGCCGTAAGCCTTTTTTAATTTCCTCTCCCTGCTTCTTCTTTCCTCAATCTTAATTCTGCCCCTGGCCATCATATGTTCTCCCACAACCCACAGGATTGTGGGTAATACCTGAGGCTATTGGTTATGGGCGATACCTGTAGCATTTCTTTCTGTGTATTATTGAAAACTACCTCATCTACTTACTTCATAGCAAAATGAAATCTGAGAACACCCAGCATTCATTGAAGAAGCAAATCTTAGTAAGAACCGGAAACTGTCACTACTTTGGTAATTTGCCATGCTTTACTAAACTGAGATGGTTCATCTTCCCTTCACCTAAATCTGCTTTGGATTTATTAACTTCATATCCACCCTGGAACATTATGAGTGAGGTAGTTTTCTTTAACATTCGAAATCATCTCTTTTTAAGAATAGCCTCAGTATCCTTTGAAAATATGTATCTATAGGTTTATCACAAAGTGAAACTCTTCTGTTAAATTTTTTAAAATTTTATTTTAGATCACTGATTTTTGATGGTGAGGGATTGAAGAGCATATTGGGTTTGTACAGTAGTTGATTGGGCATTATTTCTTAAAAAAAATGGATAAAGCAGCGAGTGGGTGGTGTCGTAAGAGGCTAGTTTTTCATTCACAATCTCCTTTTATTCATTCACTCATTCATTCATCCAGCGAAACCTTACCGATCATCTGCTTTTGCCAGGCAGATGAATAATGAATAACGGAAACCTCATTTTAAATAGAGTAAGGAGGCCCTACTACGCTACCTCTAACAGGAAGAATGGATAATTACAGACTCAAAGAGAGGAGATGTACCTTGTATTTTCAACGAGATGTGTCTCTGTTACTCCAGTGCATGGAAGATTTTCTCCTTGCCTAGCACAAAGCCCAGCCAATGGGAACCCTTGCAACAGAGCCAATGGGAAGCCGTCACCACCCTGAACTCTCTTTCTTTCACAGACTTTCATTCAACATGCCACCTACTTCTTCCTTTTTCTCTATGAAATAATTTTCCTTTCCTTTGTTTGCTGGACTTGCCTGAAGTTTTTGCTGTAGTATGATTGTCCCAAATTGCAATTCTCTACTATTCTTGAATAAGCCCATCTTTGCTGGTAAAAATAACTGCTTTTTTTTAAAGGTCAGCAGTGGTGACTCAGACCTTTATGGAAACCTATATGATAGCAATTAAGAGGGAGTCCAAAGTACATTGGGGACAGAGTTTTGGGATCCTGTTTGTCTAGAGGTTAAGAAAGGCTTAGTGGGAAAGGAGTTACTTAACTGAAGACCTCAAGAATGGGAGGGAGACACTGGCTGGAGTGAAATTGGGAGTGGAGGGAACAGCATTTGTAAAGGGAGAGCATATTACCTCAGAGGAACTGGGAAAATGTCAGCATGACTGAGGCAGTGAGGAAGATGATGGGAGTTTAGGTCAGCTCATGGAAGGCCTTGTAAAGAATAAGGGCAGTGGGGAGCCATTGACAGGTTTTAGGCAGGGAAGTGATGCCACATTTTCCCTTGGGAGTGATGGCTGTGGCTGCAGTGTGGAGAATAAGTTGGAGAGGAGTAAGAATGGGAGCAGGGGAATGAGTTAGAAGGCGTTTGCAGCAGTGTTTGCAGGAGATGAATGATGGCAGCCCCAGGTGCTGGCAATGGGGAGAATCGGATGGTGGGAAGTTTTAAGTTTTATATAATTGGCAATGGGGAAACATTGTCACTTCTTGACAGGAGACTGAGATCATAGAAATGGTGTTTCAGAAGGGTGATTCTGAACTGTATAGCATGAATTGAGTGAGGAGGGCCTGAAAGGTTCGCTGCACAAGTCCTTGTGCGTTGGGATGGTAGCTTAGATTGGGCTGATAAGCTGCTGTGATAATTAACTGGATAATGTCAGTGAAATACCTTGAACAAATATAATGAATACTAAATATTGTATTTTAATAATTTACTGGCAACTTCCTCATGCTTTTCTGGGTCTATTATAGTGACTTTAACCATACAGAAGTTTTTCACCTATTGTAAAGAAGACTAGAATTTTTGTATATGTCTGATTCTCCGTGGTAAGCAGTAAAAACCAAAATGATTAGTTTCTAAAAAGTGTCATGGTAATTCCATGGAGTCATCAGGAAGCTTGGTTCCTGTGAGCCTTCATTTGAGCCAATGGCTTCTACCATCCAGGTTATTTGATTTCGTTGCTCAAGACGGCTGGAGCTGCAGCCGCCGCTTTTGGGTTGGCTAGACGGAGAGCAAAGAGGGGCCTCTCCATCCTGAGTCAGCTTGCTTTAAGCAACCTTTCTCAAAGTCTCTCACAAGACTGCTTGTGTATTAGTTCTAGAATTTAATCACATGGCCGTACCTAGCTGCTAGGGAGGTTGAGTCTAGTAGAGTCTATTCCAGGCCATGGTGGCTGCGAAGAAGGGAGGGAAGAATGGCTGCTTAGGAAGACGCTGGGTTCTGGCCTGGTTGTGCGTATGACACACGAAGGTTGTCCCTTGGGTTGTGTTTGTACATTTCATCTTATATCAGTGCAGCTGTGAGTGCTTACCTTTTTCATTTTAAGAAATCACAAAAAACAGGCACTACTTCTAATTTGGGTGGTTTGGGAGCTGGTCTTTGTTTCCCAAGGTGTTCATTGTGAGGTGGTAGGTGTATTGGGTGATTGTGATTAGATTAGTGTTTCCCAAAAGACAAACCAAGAGATGATCTTAGGTACTGCATTGATGAATGTTTTCAAAATTTAATAGTTACATATACTCATAATTTACACTAAGACTCTACTTATATTAATTGAAACTTGTGGCCTTTTATAATAATCTAATAATTAAGTAAATAGTAATTGAATAATTGTTATCTATTAAATTTTATTTAAAAAAATCAGTTTTTAAGAAAATATTGAGTGACTTGGGAAACACTGATTTAAGGTAACTGGAATAGATGAAGAGTTCTTCAAAAGAAGGAAAAGACTTCTTTTTTAGAAAGGCCATGCATGCACATGGTTAATAATAAAAAGAATAAAAATTAGTAATCTTCCTATCTTTCCCCAGTACCCCAGAAGCAACCACAAAAGACTCTTGATTGAAAGTGGTGTGTTTTGGTTCGATTCCTAAAATTAATAATGAAAAGTTGATTCCCCAGACAATATGGTATCTTCTTAATAGTGAGAATTACACTAGTATATTATAAAAATGAAAAATTACTGAACTTAAAGGATTTTTCTGTCCCAAAACAAGCTGTCTCTGCTACTATTGTTGGAAGATATGTAACTTTCAACAAGGAATATATTTTTAAAGCAAAAGCTGGACAATCCTTGTCCTCATTCCACATATCTTAATAAACTTGTATAATTGCCTGAAGTTTAGCAGATGACTTGGTTATATTTGCATATTATTGCAAACATACTCCCTGCCATGTGACTTTGAGAACACAGACAGACACACACTAGAGCCATCGTATTCTTCTGAAATATGTATGTTCTAGCCAAAAATTCTGGATACATTATATGGAGTAACTTTATTATAGTTTAATTCTTGAGCATTTTCTTACTAAGGGACTTTAAGGCCCTAATCGGAGAGAGCTGATATTGCCATCAATTCACTGTTGTATTCATAAAGGATTTGCTTGCTCAGCAGTTGTAGAGAATGAACAAAATGATCTAGGTACAAAAGGCTCTGTAAACAGATGAGTGGCACACGGGTTAGGAGAGTGTAAGTAACTGTACTTGTAATGTGAAGAACTTTGAGAAACCAGGTTTCCAGAGAAACCTCCTAAGCATTGTGTGTTTAGTAGTCTGTAACACTAAGTGCTGAGCATCATTCATGCATTCAGCAAATGTCTCCTGAGCACCTACCTTCTGCTTGTCACATAACAAGAAGCCTGGAATAAGAATTAGGAGAGATACACGTAAGGAAATACAACTCAAAGTAGAGAGTCATAGGTGCCAGCAGATAAGTGCATGGAAAGAACTGTGGGAGTTTAGAGGAGAGAAAGGTTTTCATTTGTTTGAAGGGGCCTGGAAGAGTGGAGTTGGTGGAGCTTGAACAGGCTTTGCAGGAAGGGGAGAGGAGGGATTCTGGGGATCTTGCAGAGAGCAAAAAGGTTACCACAGACAGAAGGAAAAGGAGGAAATTGGAAACATAAGAAAATGTTTATCCTTCATGTTTGAAGCATTAGTGAATCAGTAACAGGAATGTAGTATATTTGGGTTCTCATATACTACTTGGCTCCTACAAAATACTCAGGAGATGAAGAGTTAGAGAAATGTGCAACTGAATTGATCATGAGATTGGAAGAACTTTCATTTAAAGCTTACTTTTATATGGGCTCTACCATAAATGTTTCAATCCATAAATTAATAGTGTTTCTTTGATAAAAACACATGGGTTACCACCTTCGGAAGATGCTAGGGAACCAATTTATTTTGAAAACTGGTCAACAAAGGAGAAAAACCCCAAACATTCTTGCATTCCCATGTAAACTCTGTATTACTGGTACCAAATAACTAGTAATGAGTCATTTCTCTATGGAAATTTTCCAGCTAATAAGTGAGGATGGAATGATAGAATTTAAATATTAAATAGCACCATTTTGCAATTTCTAATGAAATAATATGCCATAAATGACTGCTAATAAAGTAAAAGAAAGATAACTGGAAATATATTTCCTGGTGCAAATATGCAATGTTATTTATAAAGGGTTCTTATCAAAAATCAAACCTGAATTTGATCAAGCATCTATAGCCAACCACTAGGGGACAGATATCCTTGTTAAATGACTTGAGGGGAATGCAGTCAGCAAATGCCAGGCTGGGAAAGTATAAACATATGATCCAATATCTTCAACAGATAAGGAGGGGACAGAGCAAGGGAGGAAAGGGAGATGGAGATAAAATAGATGAATAGATATAGGTAGGTAGGTAGATGGATAGATAGCAGTTTCAGGACAAATACAACAAAATCCTACTTTACATCATGACTTATTTTCCATGATCTGTAAATAGTTTGGAGAAACTCATAGAGAAGTTCGAGGAGCATCCTTAACCTTTTGGAGCAGACAGCTGTGCTCTGAATTTGTAACAAACACGATTTCAGTATTTCAGAAGTGAGATGCTATGGGATAGCCTGACCCATTATAATGATCAAATGTTTCTGCTGCTTAAGTGTTTTGAGCTTTTAAGAGGAATGTGCTTTTCCATAGAAGGAATAGATGTTATTCAGTTTTAAAACTACCTATAATTTTTAAAAATTAGTTTATTGAAGTGTAATGATACCGTGTGTACTTAAGTATATACAGCTCAATGAATTTTTGTGTACACACACACACACACACACACACCAGGACAAAGAATATTTCCTGTACCCTGAAGTTCCCGTTAAGCCCTTTTTCTGTCCTCTACCCCCTCACCCAAAGGTAACCAATATTCTGAGTTTTGTCATCACAGATTAGTTTTGCCTTTTTGTTTTGTTTTTTGACCTTCATAAATGGAATCATAACAACTTGCAAACTTTTATGTCAGGCTTTTTTCATTCAACATAATGTCTGAGAGATTTGTCCATGTTTTGCATATATCAGCAACTTGCTCTTTTTTTTATTGCTATTTAATGTTCAATTGTATGAATATATTTCAATTTGTCAATACTTATTCTCCTGTAGCTTAATATTCGGGCTTATTTACCTACTATGCATGAATAAAGCTACCATGGCCATTCTTGCTAGGTCATAGGGTAGCTATATGTTTAATTCTGGACATAATGCCAAATAGTTTTTCCAGAATGATTGCACTTTGGAAATACACTGTCACCAGCAGTGTCTGAGAATTGCGGTTGCTTCATATCCTTGGCAACACTTGGTATTGCAGTCTTTTTAAATTTTAGCGATTGTGCTAGGTTTTCAGCTTTAAATTTGAAGCACTGGTATTTCTTCAGGTGGTTCAAATTTACATCCAAGTATTACACAGGTCCTCGTGTGTCTAATTGTTGGCTCCTAACTGTGTATGATCAGTTCTTTATTTTAATTCTTATACTAAACTTATTTTCTCTCTTTTCTCAGTTGTCACGGGTAGTACTGATGGAATTGGAAAATCATATGCAGAAGAGGTAGGTCATTTTCAAGACCTTTCTTTGATACAAAATGAATGTAAAACTTTCTACCCTGGTAAGTTGGAATTGTAAAATTTTAGTATAATTTTATATTGTGTAAGTATGAACAGTCCTTGGTTTCTGTTTTTTAAAATTTTATTCTTTCAATTACAGTTGACACTTAAAATTATTTTATATTAGTTTCAGGTATATAATCATATAATTTATGAACTGATAATTCCAATACCCACCTGCCGCCATACATAGTTAATAAAATATTATTGAGTCTCTTCCCTTTGGTGCACTTTACATCCCTGTGACTATTTTGTAACTACCCATTGTCCTTCTTAATCCCTTCACCTTTTTCACCCAGCCCCCTAACCCCCTCCCCACCTGGCAACCCTTAGTTTGTTCTCTGTATTTAAGAGTGTGTTTCTGTTTTGTTTGCTCATGTATTTTGTTTTTTGGGTTCCACAATAAGTAAAATTATATGTTATTTGTTGTTCTCTGTCAGACTTCTTATACTTAGCATAATACCCTCTAGGTCCATCCATGTTGTTGCAAATGGTAAGGTTTCAATCTTTTTTTTTTTTTTTTATGCATGAGTACTATTTCATTGTATATACTAATACTACCACATCTTCTTTATCCACTGGTGTACTGATGGGCACTGGGGTTGCTTCCATTCTTGGCTGTCGTAAATATTACACTGTAGTGAACATAGGTGCACATACATCTTTTGAATTAGTGTTTAGGATTTCTTCAGACATATACCCGGAAATGGACTTGCCGGATCGTACAGTAGTTCTGTTTTATTTGAGGAAACTCCATACGGCTTCCCCCAGTGGCTGCCCCAATCTGCATTCCCACCAACAGTGCACCAGGGTTCCTGTTTGTTGATATAAAGGTGATGGCCATTCTGGCAGGTGTGAGGTGGTATCTCATTGTGGTATTAATTTACATCTCTCTGATGATTAGTGACGTTGAGCATCTTTTCATGTCTGTTGTCCATTTGTATGTCCTCTTTGGAGAAGTGTCTATTCATGTTCTCTGCCCATTTTTAATTGGATTATTTTGTTAGTTACCAGTTCTTTATAAATTTTGGGTATTAACCTCTTATCAGATGTATCACTAATGAATATCTTCTTTCATTCAGCATGTTGTCTTTTTGTTTTGTTGATATAAAACTTCTTAGTTTGATGCACTCCCATTTGTTTATTTTTTCCTGTTTCCCTTGCTTGAGTAGATATATCAGAAAAAAATATTACTAAGAAAATTGTCAGAGTTTACTGCCTATGTTTTCTTCTAAGAGTTTTATTTTTGGGGGCCTTACATTCGAGTGTTTAACTCATTTTGAGTTGATAGTGTGTATGCTCTATTTGGAGTATATTATCTAAGAAGGCAGTGTCATTTCCCTTCTTTGGCATGTATTGGGTAGACCTCAGTTTTGAACTGTTTTCCAAAAGGTGGATTGATTATCATATAGGTTATATTTCCAGGCTGTCATTTTAAGGTATCATTTTCACAAGAAGGGCTGTGATTGACGGAAAGGTATTGGCAGACACAGGCAAAGGATTCAAGTTATTGGTAATGTGATGATAGCAGGAAGCCGTAATAGTTTGAAGACCGTCATACAAAGAAGGAACCTTGGTGGCACTCTCCAGGTGTGCTTCCCTGCCTTCCGGTTCTGCGAAGGCACCCCTGCCTGTGAGATTGCCCAGTTGTGATGAAGATCTGCCCAATCTCTCATTTGTCGTTCCCAAACCTTTCTTTAAAAAAAAAAAATCCTCCTTTGTTTTCCCAGTTTTTTATTTTGAATACCAAAACTACAGAAAAGTTGCAAAAAGAAAATAATGAACATCCATATAACCCTTCACCAGGATTCACCAGTTATTAGCATTTGTCACATTTAACTTATTGTAATGATCATTTAGCTGGACTGTTTGTAAGTTATAGACACCATGACAATCCATCCCTAAATATTTCAGTCTGAATTTTCTAAGACCTAGAACGTTCACCCTTATACAGTGATCATACATAGAAAGTTTAACTTGATACAATATTATTTATATAACGTACATCCCATATGAAGATTTCCCAATTGTCCCCCAAACCTTTCTTACAGCTCTTTGTATTCAGTTAGAGATTAATATATTGCATTTAGGTGACATGTCTCTTGACCAGAAGACTTCCCTAGCCCTTGTGTATGTGTGTGTACAACAGTGGCATTTTTGAAAAATCCAGGCCAGTTGTTTTGTGAAACATTTCTCAATTTAGATTTGTCTGATTACTTCATCATGATTAGATTCAGGTTAAACAGATGCTTTTGTATCCTGACTTTATCTTATCAGAAGGCACAAGGAGTCCACTTGTTTCATGATTGACTATATTAAGATAAATCATTTATGATTTATCAATGCTACCCATGATAATGCTCCATCATAAAGAGACCTTTTCCTTTTGTAATTAATAAGGAATATGTGGGGTGGTACTTTAGGACTGTGAATATGCCATTTACCAATAATTTTTAATCCAGTGGTTCTAACATCCATTGACAATTTTTTCCTAAATTAGTTATTACCATGGTGTTTTTAAAATGGTGATTTTCTAATGATATCTTTCCTTCAACACTTATTAGATGCTATTTTTCTTTAAATAAAAGCTCTTCTTTATTGTTCTCCTCTGTTAATTAAAAAAAAGAAACAGACCAAAAACCTATCTGTTTGGACTCATGGGTTTTATAGTGGTTTTACAGCAGCATAATTTAACAAATTATTACCAACCTTCGTTATTTTTATTAAAAAAAGTGTTCTAGCCCTGACTGGTGTGGCTCAGCGGGTTGGACGTCATCCCAAACACTGAAAGGTTGCTGGTTTGCTTTGGGTCAGGGCACATGCCTGGGTTGCAGGCCAGGTCCCTGAGTGGGGATGTGCAAGAAGCAGCTAGTTGATGTGTCTCTCACATATAGATGTTCTCTCCCTCTTTCTCCCTCCCTTACCCTCTTTCTAAAAAGTAAGTAATAAAAGTTCTATATCTTCTCATTTGCAGTACCACTTTTTACTTAATAAAAACCAACTTTAGGGTTTAAGACTGGAATATTAGTTTAGTAAATTGCTAATAGTTCATAGCAGCTAATTTATTGCTCATTTATATACTGTCTGGAATAGTTCACTAAAAACTTGTGTATAGATTAGTGTTTTTCCTTTGCCTCTATATTTATGGGTCTCTGGAGTAGAAATCACATTCCTGTCAATCTTACTCATTCTGTGCAGCACTTAGTGCTAGGTAAGTACGTAGAAGGTGCTCCTCAGGAAATTATTCATTTGTCCAATTAACTCTCTTAGTTTGCCGTTGTTGTCCATAAAGTGTAATGCTTAATAAAAATTTTTAAATTAATTCTATTTTTAGGAATTGCTAACATCTTAACTATGGTTTTCTGTGCCTTTCCTCTAGCCTTTATGTGTACAATCTGAGTAAAAACTACTTTAAAGTTAATTTTTAAATTATAGAAGTGATAGATAATTATGGTTGAAAAACTCAAACTGTCTAGATGGACACAAAATGAAAAGTAGCCATTTTTTCTTCTAAAACCCTTTGACATTTATATAGTAGCTTGATTATAAAGTTAACCCTTCGGGGGAATCGTCTTGTAAAGTCTTCATTTTGACCATTCAATACACTTGGGTTTATTTTATTTTATTTTATTTTTTAATTTTAATTGTTCTTATTTTTTAATTTGGATTATCATATGGTCAGGTTTTCTTAAAATGGGGATATATGTAATTTCTGTTTCCAAATGAAATGCCCAGGTGTGATTCCATTGTCCGGTGTCTCTTTTCCTGTTTCAGTTAGCAAAGCATGGGATGAAGGTCGTCCTTATCAGCAGGTCGCAGGACAAACTGCAGCAGGTTTCCAGTGAAATAAGTAAGTTCCCGCATCACCCTCCCCTCCCCTTATGATTAGAAGATGAACACCAAAGCTGCTTTTTTATTCTATTAACAAGCTCTCGTAAGGATGGATCATCAGTTTTTTCAGATGAATAGAGGGCTATTGCAATTTGCTTAAAATGTCTTTTACTGACTCATTTCATTTGTTTGAAGTCAAAATCTCTGATTATTTTATCATGTTTGTTCTACTCATACATTTTCTGTTGCCTCATTTTAATATTCTTGTGTGATTTTTCACTCTTTGACTTCGTTGTCTCCAAAGTATGCATGCTGTGATTGAGGAAAATACAAAGGTAGCAGGTAGACACCCAACAGGAAAACTATTTTGAACTTTCTACATGGTTAGCTGTGCTTGTGACAGGAATTATATTATGGCAAATACCTTTTAAAGTGACATCTAAACCACAACCGGATGGATACACCAGTGCTGTCCACCTCCTTGGTGAGACTTGCTGACATTCCCAGGATGGGGACTGTGGCCGGCAGGCTTGTCACAGTGGTGCCGTGCGCTTGGACACCTGCAAGTGAAATTACTTTCTCATTGAGTGTCAGTTGTGTTTGTTCTCCAGCTCACTTACTCTGTAAACTGATGCATCTTGGTGTAAAAAGGGGGCTTATTTTTACAAAATCTAAGTTGAATGCTCTGGGAAAAAAGTAAGAAAAGTCAGTTCTTTTGGAAATTGGCTGTGGAATTAGGGGCTAACAAAACAAGTGTAAAATATTGGAAAAAACGATAAAAAGTGAGAAGAAATTTGCTCTCTGGTTATTTCATTTGTGTTGAAGCTTTTGCTGCATTTCCAGCAAGTGGAGCTGCCATATAGTAGCTGATGCATTGTGAGTGCGGTTCATGTGAGAAACACTGGGGTCCCTGTCTGCAGATCCAACTCACAGGGAAGGCCTGGGCCCCACCCAGAGGGTTGGTGAATTGTACTTATGCATGGTTTGTTTTATTTTATTTTATTGTTGTTCAAGTACAGTTGTCTGCATTTCCCCCCACCCAATTTCCCATCTCCCTCCCCCATTTTGTCCATGTGTCCTTTACAGCTGTTCCTGAAAACCCTTCCCCCCTTGCCCCCCATTTTCCCCTCCCACCTCCCCTCTGCTTGCTGTCAGCTTGTTCTTTATTTCAGTGTCTCTGGTTATATTTTGCTTGCTTGCTTGTTTGTTTTGTTGATTAGGTTCCACTTAAAGGTGAGATCATATGGTATTTGTCTTTCACCACCTGGCTTATTTCACTTAGTATAATGCTCTCCAGTTCCATACATGGTTTAAATTAAAATAAAATGCTTATAATGTGTATTTATCATTTTGTAGGATTCCTTGCTTTAACTGGTTTCTCTAAGTATCCAACTAACAAACTCCCCTAATTCTTGGAGAAGAGGGGATTTCTACTGTATTTGATGACTATTTTCCCCCCACATTTACTGAGACATAATTGACTATCAAGTTTTTTGTATGCCTTAAACTGAATGTACTGTATTTTATTAACATTACCACCTACTACTAACATTTATATGATGCTTTATTATTTATTCCACACATTTATTATTGCCCTTGCCCTGCATCCTCTCAAGGTAGCAGATATTCCTTACCTTGTGAGGAATATTTTTGTTATTTCTTTCCAGAGCATAGCTCATCCTACTGGACAAATTGTACATAGATGCACTTAGTTTTTATGTGAAAATGATCTTTATAGATTCATAATAATAAGTTTGCTAAATTATTTTTAACCCTGCTGAAAGCACAGATCTTTACAAAGGTGAGCATGTGGTATATAGATATACAAGAAATCGTTGGCATTTAAGGATTTTAACTTTCACGGTTCGACTATGTAAATGCCGCCCTGAAGGTCCATGACAACAGTATTTTGCAATTTTGCTGAGGCGTGAATTTGAATTAAGCTGTGACACTAATGAGCGGGCGGTGTGGTTACTTCGGTAGTAGCTGAACTGAGCATACCACCTGGGTTTAGTTCTGTTTCTTTCTTAGCTACTTGTAGTCATGCGCGTGAGTCCCACAGTGATGAAATGTGCTGTGTGTGTGCACATGTAAAACTGTCTGTTAATGAGAGCATCCACTAGTTGCCAAAAGTAAAGGTTCAAATGCAGAAAATAGAAGCTTTTGGTTAAATAAAAATGTTGTTTTGAAATGCTATGATATGAATGAATTCGCCATCTGCTTGATACAGAAACCAGAAAAGCTGCCTCATGCCACTCTTTGAACAAGTGCTCCAGCCGTATAAAAATTGCCTTGTGAGTCAGAAGATTCACTGTAAGAATATTCAAGAATTTGGTTAACTTGTGATGGGGATGGGGAGTGACACTCAGCTGTGGGCAGAAATGTGGTCCTGGAGTGGGGCAGGACTCTGTTCAAGCATTTTCATGATGGAGTGATGGTGAAAGCACTGAATTTGATGCAGGGTGCAGCCAGGAGGGGGGCCCCCAAAATAGGGGTTTGGAATGGGCCCAGAACTCAGGGTGTCCAGGGAATATTAGAGGGACATATAAGATGTCCTCATCCCTTCCCCCACAGGTATGAGTTGGGGGAAGGGACACATGGAGCAGGGACATGAAGAGCTGCTAATCCATGGCACGGTCCTTTAACATATCTATAGCCTTTGGCTGGTAGCTTAGATGTGTTAAATAGCTGTGACCATGCTCTGAGCCAGAGGGATGGAAAGGACGCCCCCCAAGATGTGACTGGGGGAGGAATGTCAAGTCACAGCGCCTGCGTGGGAGCTTGGAGAAGATTGGCTCCAGAAAATGGGGACACACCTGCCCAGACTCATGATGGCATCCCCAAAATACTTGGAATATACGGGAACGCTGGCAGGTGTAACTGATTGTAGGAGGAGTCGGAAATGGGGGTACAGAAGAGATTTGGCGCCGGGATTTAAACGGAGAAGCGGCAGCCATTGAGAGAGGGAATCCACATGCTTTCCCAAGAGTTAGGACCCTCACAACCCTGTGAGGGAAAATCACCATGTGGCTTTAGCAGAGAATTGTCACGTGGCTTTTCCAGAGTGGGGACTCCTTCCCCACAGCTTTGGTAGAAGAAGAACCACGCGGCTTTGGGGTGCTCCCTTCGGCTTCGTGGCCTAGGAACAAGAGAGACTGCCTGAAAGAAGGGTGAAAGAACTCTTGCCAGTAGGCCATGAGAAGGTGCCACATGGCTTGATTAACCAGAGATCCTGCCTGGAAGACGACACAGCTGATGGTGTCAAGAGCCTGGATCCCGGACGTGTGCTTCTCTTCCTTGCAATTACGGTGCCCTGACTTAGGGCAGAGGGAGATAGGAAGCACTGTGGGCATCTGTGGGTATCCTAAAGGACTTTGATATTTTAATGACGTTAAGTTGCTACTTTAACTCTGTATAGCATTAAATAAACATTTCCTTTCCTTTTCACAAATCTCTGGCTTTGAGAGGCATCTTTCCATAAGGCGGTGGACAATAACGGACCTTCTGTTGCTCTGTAACAAATTGACCTTTATTATAAGGAAAGGTTTCTTTTCCTTATTGAAAGTTTTGAAAAATATTTTTTTTCTGTGAATAATGTAAATTTAACAGAAGAGGTGATATCAGCAGACCAGGTCATTGGCTTTAAGTCGAGGAAATACACAGAGGAGATTTATAAACTTGTTCAAGTTTTCAACTCAGGTGCAAATCATCTCTTTCGGAGGATAATGTTTCCCTGAATGTATCTCTTCCAGAAGAAGAAAGTACCAGAATTTAATGTTGACAAAGACAGACTCTGTTTACGCTTTCAACGCATTTCTATGGAACGCCTGTGTACCAGGTGCCGTGCTGGGCAGCCAGGGTGCGGTGCTGAATGAGATAGACCCAGTCCTCGCCCTCAGGGAAGTCATGTGCCAGTGGAGGAGACAGGCGTCCAGAACAAATAGGTCCAAAAACAAACACACAAAAAAAACAGACAAATAAGTAATTGCCATTTGTGATAGGTATCCTGAAGGAAACAAAGAAGCAGCTAGGGAGAAAAAATGGAGAGGTTCTTATTCTGTAGCAACATGATGAATTTTATGAGTGGCAGGGTGTTAAAAGGCCAGGCTAACACCTCTTGCCCATCAAATTGTACTCTAGTTTCGAAGCCAGAGCCTGGGTGGCAGGAGTATCCCCTGTGCCCCCTAAGGTATGCTGGTGGAGGGGTTGTCTGTGCAAGTTACATGTGACAAATCCACTCCAACAGTCCTGTTCCTTAAGCTCTTGGATCCCTGCCTCTACATTATGCTAGGCAGGTTCTGACCTCTCAGATCTACTAAATGTAGGCTCTTATCAGGTCCAAGTTTTGGTCAGCCAACCAAGCTGACTCATAGATAAGCTAACTATTAAATCCTAAATCTCTGTAAGTGACCCATTACAAAATGGCCCAATCTGGTGTGATATTCTGTTTTCCTTGGTCTACTATTCACAATCCATTCTTGCACAGATGACCCAGGTTTCTACCAATACAAAATAGCAAACTTTTGCAATTATTTTTGTGTGTAAGTTACTTATTATCTTTGTGGCTCTGACTTTCATTTTTTCCTGGAGAATGCTGTGATATAACCCTGTGATAGGTGGCAGTAAGGGATGTTCCAGTTGGGTCTTGAGAAGAAATGGAACTCCCTTGCAAGAAAACCACTCTTGGAGTTGTGATGAGGTTACAGGACTTGAAGCCAGGAGAGCTAACTAACCCCTTTAGACACAGGAGGGCGGGCTATTTCTATTTCCACTGGCAAGGGAGGCTCAGAGTAGCTTGGGGGTCTGGGATTCTTGGCTTCAGCTGAGTTCCCCCAGACATCCCTGTCCTAAGTCTGCGGGTCTCACTCTCATTCTGCACTTTCACTTTCCTACTTGAAACATGGTGGATCTGTGGAATTCAACTGGCATTGCAGTTCTGCAACAGGCACAGTTAAATCTGATGGCAGTGAGGTGAGGCCTGTAGCTATTAGACATAAAAGTTTTTATTAGGACTGCCATAGAAACTCTCTGTTTCTCTGATCATAAATATGAGCTGAAAGTTTCAAGGCCCTAGCTTACCGTGTTCTTTTGGTAGGTGCTCCCGTGCATGGAGGAGCCACCCTGCCATACCATGCTCTGTGTGCTTATTTCTGCCAAACCCAAATGTAGCTGCCGTTGCTTAAGACGCTGACTTTTTCAGTAGGTAATTCGTATAACCAGCAACCAGCATCTGTTTGATTAATGGTGATGCTGCTGCATCATGGACCAAATCAAAGCAATACAAAAGTCCTCTGCAGTCTATTTTGGGGATCCCCTTTTCTGTACCAGTCGGAGTTCAGTCAAGTGACAAGCCCAGTAAGTTAAACTAAGGCCACCTTGTCTCCTCTGCTCCAGCAACTTAACTCACTCTAGTGGGTTAAACTCATTCTTCCTTCTTCCTTATCTTACTGGAAGAAGAAAGGAGGAGATTGAAAGGGAACCCACATGCTCCCTGAAGGAAATAGGGGCTTCCGGTCCTCTCCGCTTTTGATTCTCCACTGTCTTCATGTAGACTTGGGGATTCTGTACCTTCAGGAGCAATTTCTTGTGAGTGCAGGGGACAGCCTACTCATCAGTCAAGGTTCTTCAGGAAAAAATTAAAGGCATTATATCCAACTTAGTAGGGAACTAAATGTTTTGCCAGCAGTGGGTAAGTGCTTTTTCAGGATTGACTGCTTTGATGAAATTATAGTTCTTTGAACAGTACCTGTCACCCGTTGAATTAAGACAAGCTGAAAGTCATCACACCTAATAAGCTTATTTTATTATCATTGTTAGCCAAGGTTATTAATATGTTAAATTTTCTGTCAATTTTGATTTGAACTCAGAGCTGAGTTTGTACTTTCAATAACACATAATATAAAGGAGACTGGCTTTCAGAAGAACTTACTGATTTGCAAAATATGTATAGAGATGGTGATATTTACACTTATATTATTATGCGGTAAATCTGACTGCATACAGTTCAAACAACTTCGATTTAAAAAAACACACATTTCTGTCTTTTATTTTTAGAAAAACCCAAACATGTTTCTCTTTTTTGTAACTTAACTCAAGTATAAAGCTTTAGGATGGCTTTGTAATTCTGTAACTTTCTCTCTTGAAATGCAAAGCTTTTAGAAATGTGAAGTTTACTGATTTATAGTCAGCAGAGGAATAGGGTAAGGTAAGGTTTCACTTTTTACCTATGATCAGATCTGTGCAGTTAAAACATGGATTTGACCAAATAAGTTTGTTCACAATTTTCCAATGAAGTATCGTTAATATAATGCTTTATTATGTGTAGCCTGTTTCATTTACATAAGAGCGATGAGGCATTAGTGGACACATAAAGACCTTTTTATTTTATGTTTAGTAAGTCTAGAACCACATGATGTTAGGGTAGATCTCATGTGGCCCTAGTCAGATACACTTTTCTATCACTTCTACAATACCAGAAATGTTTTCACTGCCCGCAGAGTTCGCATAGTCCAAGCTGAGGAACCAGAAACCATCCGGTTTGCCTCTACCGGCGTTGCCTGCGGTACTTGTGATTATAGAGTATCCTTTTCCTACAAGATGCCCAGATTTGTCAATGTCCCAGGTTCTCCAGAAAGTGACATTTCTTTTTACAACCTATAAAAATGAGACTCCACAAGCCATAGAGGTACCAACAGAATTTCCTGGGAGGTTTTTGAAGCAGTGTCCACAAAATGGAATGCAATCCTTGTTTCTTCCTAGTGGGTTTGTCATGCCTAATTAATGAGATTTACCGTTAAATGAGACATTTCTGGCATGGTCATGGTTACAAATTTGTTTTCTCTAATTATATCCTGGTAGAGAGAAGGATAGATTCTTATTCAGCATATGCAAATAATTACATTACCATATAAAGTAAAAGAACTCAGTAAAGACGCAGTGTATAATATTTGACCATTGTTCTGATTAGTTTTACAGAAAAGGCCAATCAGTGTGTTCTATTTTCTACACAATTACCGTCTTCAAATTTACTTTATGATTTACTGGTTTATGTTGCAATTACTTTTGCTGCATAACAAACTACCCCAAACTTATCAGTGTAAAATAACAACAATTTTAGATGTTCATAAATTCTGCTCAGAAATTTCGCCAGGACCTGGGGACAACTCCTTTGCTCCTCATGGCATTACCGAGGTCACTCCCTGATGCTCAGCTGATGGATCGTCTGGTCTGGAAGACCTGAGACAGCTTCTCCCACAGGCTGGGGCAAGGGCAGGAGTGACTGGGAAGCCAGAGCTGTTTGGTGACTAGAGTACCTCCGAGTGGCCTCTCTAGCATGGCCATCTCAGGGCAGTTGGACTTCCCAGATGGTAACTGTCTTCCCTCAGAGTGAATGTTCCAAGAGAAGCAGGCAGAAGCTGATTGGTTTTGGTGACTGACTCTCAGAATTCATGCGGTGTTGCTTTTGCCACACTCTGTGGGCCAGAGCAGTCCTGAGCCCGCCCAGATTCAAGGGGAGGGGAGGGACTGGGTCACTGTGGAGAACCTGTGGGAAGGGAGATATTTTTTTTGAAAATAAAATCTGGATTTGAAAAATACAATCTGCTATAGTTTATCAGCTATATTAATGTTTCCCCAAGAATATTTTTCTTAAATTCAGATACATCAGGAAGAACAGCATACCATTGGAAGTGTCCATTGTTTTAATTTGTTCAGATATAGTCCGACACAAAGAGGGTTAGTAAAAAATTAAGGAGAAAGAAAAGATGTTTTCTCGAAACCGCTGTTAAATTTTCCTCATTGGTCCCATGTAGCCTTGCAAGATTAACTCTTGTTCCACTAGATCTTCTGTCAGCAGCATGCTTTTGCAGTGTCTGATTTTCAAATAGAGTCCCGTAAATTCAGTCTGTTTCCTGGAGCGGCTGCCTGGTGGTCTGCTGTGGGTGGCAGTGTTGGGTCACGCTGGGAAGGAGGCCGACACGGGAGCGGACTCTCTGCAGTGTCAGTGACAGCCAAGAGCACTGATACAGGCCTCCACTCAGGCTATTATTCTCTGGATGTTTCTTCCCAAAGACTCCATTTTCTGATTCATGACTGAGGCTTTCTGGCAAGCTTGAAGGAAAAGTAGAAACCACCTGTTAAGAAGACTGATGGTCTCTGGTTAATTTATTACAGTAATTAACAGTGTCAAAATGGAACCCCCCTATTGGGATATAATATAGAGCTAATTAATGATTTAGTCAATAATTATCTTGAGGGCATGAGCCTTATGATGGACACTAAAGGCATTGATAAATCTCCGGGGATTTCTAGAGAGCATATTTTAAAATTGCCATCAATTACCAAGACTAGTTTATACTTTGAAACATAATCTCGGAAACCATTTTGTTCACAGCATTGTGTTGGTCTTTGCTCATGAAATCAGCAGTCAGGAATATGTTTCTGTTGACCCTGAAAACTGTGCAGATGTTGAACCATACTCACTAATGATTATACTTTGGCTTTTCTTTTATCAGGTCAGATCTCATAAGAGAGTTGAGCTAATTAAAAATATGGAGAATACACTACCAACCTGGTTCTTCCTAATACCCTCTTTGCTCAATAGTGCTGCCTAGTGGCTACTTTGGAAATACCAGAGATTGTTGAGGTATAAACTGTATCTTAACAATTTTATTATTCTTAATTCAGGGCCCAAATTTGTGAAGACTGTATTATAAAGAGTTTCCAGGTGGTTAGAGATTACAGGAAAATATGTATGAGTCAGACCCAAGATGAGAAATGATTACGGTCTTGGTTTGGAGTGACAGTAATTAAAATGAAGCATAGCTATACGAAACAATAATTATTAGGAAATCAAGCTTTTGAGAAACAAGAAACTTTTGTTAAAAATGACTCAAGGGCATAACAAAAGTCAACACAAAATCTCAAAATGATAACGGGGTATTAGGAAGTGAGAGGGCTCTGGGGAGATGGGGGAGCATTGCGGCTGGCCGGACGCTGAAGGCACACAGCAGCGGCTTAGAGCTTTCTCGTTAAGATCACATATCAAAGATCAATGTTCTTCTGAATAACTGGTTTCAAGCTGTGTAATACATAAACTTTCTTTGTTGATTTTAACATTTTATGTTCTATGTACACACACACAAACACACAAGATGATGTTAACACTTATACCTGTAGCTCAAAATATATTAAATTCATTTTCCTTTACTACATTATAAGGTAATGTATGTACCAAATTGAGTTTGCCATCCTCAGTGGAGTTTTCTTTAGGTATTTAGTCTTTAGAAATTGTTCAGGTAACCAAAGATTCCTCATTATTTAACTCACTCTGATATTAGCACAGTATCTTAAGTCAATTAAGAATCATAGAAGTTCTATTTACATCAACATTGCAGAGCAATGCAATCATTATTGATAGCAAGTTTGTCAGAGATGACATTTGAAAGTTTGATACAGTGGACATGGAGAGTAAAAAAGATTAAATGATTTGCAGATTTTTCTGAAGTTTAAAAGAGCCAATCCTTGTATGAAGATACCAATTTTTAAAATTTATTTATTTATTTTTAGAGAGAGGAGAAAGAGAGGGAGGGAAACATCATTGTGTGGTTGCCTCTCGCATGCCCCCTATTGGGGACCTGACCTGCAACCCAGGCATGTGCCCTGACTGGGAACCAAACCAGCAGTCCTTTGGTTTGCAGCTTGTGCTCAATCCACTGAGCTACACCAGCCAGGCTAAAGATACCAGTTTTTAAAAGTTTAAATAGTTTTGGGAAGCAGTAATAATATATCTAACTGGTAAAAACCTATGTAGAAAATTTGAAAGTTCAAAGAATGAAATGTAACCATAGCATTATATTTTTATACAGAAAGGAGACATATACCTAGTTTTAGATTAAAATGATCAAACCATATCTAATCAGCCCAAAGATTAATTAGTTTCTGTACAACTTGGATTCTCACATAATTCTCTGTTCATTTACCAAGTATTAAAATATCTCCAAAGTTCATATTAGTGCATTTTCAAAATTTTTATTGAATTTATTGGGGTGACATTGTTTAATGGTTCTATAATACATCATCTTTATACTGTATTGTGTATTCACCACCCCAAGTCAAGTCTCCTTTCATCACCATTTAACCCTTTTACCCTCTTTGACCTCCCACCACCTCCCTTTTCCTCTGCCCCCCAAACCCCCTCCCCTCTGAGAGCTGTCCGTTTCTTCTCTATGAGTCTGTTTCTATTTTGTTTGTTAGTTTATTTTGTTCATTAGATTCCATGTGTAAGTGAAATCATATGGTACTTTCTTTCTCTGACTTGCTCATTTCACTTAGAATAATACTCTTTAGGTTCATCCGTGTTATCACAAAAGGTACGATTTCCTTTTTACTGCTGAGTAGTATTCCATTGTGTGGCTGTACCTTTTTTTTTTAATCCACTTATCTACTGATGAACACTTGGGCTGCTTCCAAATCTTGGCTATTGTAAATAATGCTGCAATGAACATGGGGGTGCATATATTCTTTTGAATTAGTGTCTTGGGTTTCTTTGGACATATGCCCAGAACTGAAATCACTGGTTCATAAAGCAGTTCCATTTTTAATTTTTTGAGGTAACTTTGTACTGCTTTTCACACTGCCTGTGCCGATCTGCAGTTCCACCAATAGTGCACGAGGGTTCTCTTTTCTCCACATCCTCACCAGCACTTGTTGCTTGTGGGTTTGTTGATGATAGTCGTTCTGACACATGTGAGGTGATATCTCCTGTGGTTTTAATTTGCATTTCTCTGGTAATTAGTGACATTGGGCATATTTTCATATGTTTCTTGGCCATCTGTATGTCTTCTTTAGAGAAGTGTCTATTCAGGTCCTTTGCCGATTTTTAATTAGGTTATTTGATATTTGGTATTGAGTTTTATAACTGTTTCCTTCCCCCCCTACATTCTTTTGGATTAAAGAATTATTCCATATTCTTTCCTTCTTAAGCTTATTAGTTATACATCTTATTTTTTTGTTTTTAGTCATTGCTTTATATTCTTGCAGTGTACATTTTTAACTTATCACATCTGTACTGCTTCATATATAGCGTACAAACCTGATAACACTATATGTTCATTCACCATATGTTTTATTTCTGTATATGTCATTAACTGTATAACATTATTTTTGCTTAATCAACTTTATAAATTTATTTCTAAAAAATCTTTTATATTTATACACATACCATTTCTGATACTCTTCACTGCTTTGTTTAGATAAAGATTTTAATCAGGAATTTTTTTCTGTCTGTAAGACTTTTTTTATTTTTATAGATTTTATTTTTTTATTTCTTTTTAGAGAGGAGAAAGGAGGGAGAGAAACATCAGTGTGTGGTTGTCTCTCACACGCCCCCTACTGGGGATCTGTCCCACAACCCAGGCATGTGCCCTGACTGGGAATCGAACAGGCAGCCCTTTGATTTGCAGACTGGCACTCAATCTACTGAGCCACACCAGCCAGGGCAGTCTGTAAGACTTTTTAACATCTCTAATAGTGCTGGTCTGCTGGAGATGAATTATTAATTTGTATGTCTGAAAAGAACATTAATTTAAAATTTTATCTTTATTTATTGATTTTGAGAGAGATAAAAAAGGGAGAAAGAGAGAGAAGAAGAACAAGAAACATTAATTTGTTGTGCCTTTAATTTATGCATTCATTGGTTGATTTCTGTGTGTGCCTGACCTGGGATCAAACCTTCAACCTTGGTGTATCAGGGCAAAATTCTAGACAACTGAGCTGCCTAGCCAGGGTCTGGAAAAAAAAAAAAAAACAGCCTTTATTTTTGAAACGTATTTTCTCTGGGTATAAAATTTTATGTTGACACTGTATTTTTTTTTCTTTCGGTATGTTAGCTACTTTGCTTCATTGCCTTCTGGATTGCAGCATTTCTGACAAGAAGTCTGCTGTCATTGTTTTCTTGTCGTCGTCTTCTTCTTCTTTTTCTTCTTCTTCTTCTTTTTTACCACTGTGCATATGTTTCTTTTTTTTCCTGGTTACTTTTAAGATTTTCTGTTTTTCACTGGTTTTAAGTAATTTGCATATTTTCTCCCTTTGTGTAGTTTTCCTTATATTTCTCCTACTTGGAGTTTGTTGAGCTTAACTTTATATATTCATTAGATTTCAAAACCTATGGCTATTAGTTTATCAGATATTTTTTCTATGACCCACCCTTGTTTTGGGACTCCCTTTATATGTATATTAAACAGAATGAAGCTGTCTCTCAGCTCACTGATGTCCTGTTCCCTTTTTTTTTGTCTGTGTCATGGCTGTGCCCTCACATTCCTGCAGTGGAATGTGTTTTCCCTGCAGTGTTTAGTCTGCTGTTGATCCTGTTAGTGTATTGTTTTTTAGTCTAGACTTTGTATTTTTTCCTCTCCATGCATATATTTAGGTCATTTTTATGTTTTCCTTATCTCTTCTTAAAATATTCTCCCTCTACTTCTTGAACATAAAGGAGATAGCATGCTCTTTTTCTCAACCTCTGTCCCTTTGTCTGCCTGTTTGCTCCTGTTGTTCTCCCTCTCTCTCTAGGTATCTAGATCTGTATCTATAGATATATATCTACATATAGATATAAATGTGGTCTGTCCAGAAGGTATCCAGCCATGTAATATGAAAAACAGAGACATTTATGGAAGAATATACCAGATACAAGAAACATTGTACGTATGATAATGATGCCTCAGTCCCCTTCAAAATAGATATTTTGGGACCTCACACAGTTCTCCCAGTCGCCATCAGCTGCCCCAGCATTTCCCTGAATCTCATTGACGGTCTGAAATATGTTTCCTTTAAAAGGTGATTTCATTTTGGGGAAAAGCTAGAAGTCGCAGGGTGCCACATCTGGGTTGTAGGGGGGCTCAGTCACCTGGGTGATTTGATGTTTCTCAAAAAAACTGCATGAGCAAGTGCATTGTTGTGATGAAGCTGCCAGTCACCAGCTGCCCGTAGCTGCAGCCTTCTGAATCGTCCCAGTAAGCTGCAGCCTTCTGAATCGTCCCAGTAGTTCCCACAAAGGAATGTTCAAACTTAATGCAAAATTTGATGCAGATTCATTGCTCTACTCACTCAGTTATTTTGGATACAACAGCCACACAGTACACATACTCAATGGTGTCTACCGCCCCCACTAACTAGTACAGTGAAGTTGTCATTATTCATGCATGCACATTCCAGTCCACTCTCCTTGGCTGCCAGGTTAGAGCAATGCCATGCAAACCATTCTTATTAGATTAGTAATGGCTGGACTTTTTCCAGACAGACCTCACATACTTTGCCGGTTAATTATAGGGGCTCTTCCTCAAATGCTCAAGTCTGTTTTCTCAACTCAGGGTTGAGTTGCCCTTCATCCTAGCTTAGCAAGTATCTCAGGGCAATAAGCTAGGACAACCAGAGGGCTCACCTCATTTGTTTAACTTCTCTTAGGTATTGCTGTCCTGAATTGTCTATTGTCAGTGGTCTTTGAACCATGTTTCATATATTTTGTCTAGTTTTTCTAGTTTAAGATGATAGAATAATTCTGGTCTGTTACACCATCGTGACTGGAAGCTGGACTCCCTCCGCCCCCTTTTTAACTATTATTGATTTCCCACATTAGACTTTAAAGAGAAAGAGAGTCAGTCCTTTTGCAAATGTTTGCACAGGGCTGGCACGGTTTAAGGGGGTGTGCCTACTTAACAAGTATTCTTTTGGTGCCTGAAGAGCCATTTTGAAACCTCGTATTATTCATAATCTTGTACAGAAAGATACTTTTGAAATTTAGTTTAGGTTCCTATTTTGTTGCAAGTGGGTTTCTAAGCTAATGTGGGATCCTGTTGTAAAGCTGTTCAATTAAATTTCACAGAGTGTAGCTTATTTCAACTTCATTACTGTTTGTTACCAATCGTTTACTGTAATAGAGAACAACATCTGTAATATGGGTGGATATTTAGTTAGAAATGTAGCATACCTACTAATTAGTTGGCCCAGCCAAATTAGCGTGTGTTGGTCTGCAATTCCAATTAAGGCAGCTGCTTGAATGCTGCGGTTCTGCAGCTGGCACGAGGCACGTGGGAGTGCGCTGCACCGTGGCCAGACACCAGCCGTACCTCCTAATTAAAACATTTTCTTGTGTTTGTATGGTTTCTTTAAAACAGCAAGTGGTTTTTTCCAGGTGGATTATTGATGATTCAGTGACTTTTATGTAAAACTTTTTGTGGTTGGGGAAATATGGGACCAAGGTGTTCTGAAATGTGTACCATTTAAGTAGATGATTGGTGTTTCTCCTCCCACTATTAAATTGTTTGTTGTTGTTTGAAGTGGGTAATTGTAATTTGGGGTACAGCCTTCAGTTATAAAAGAATCTGTAGAAAGGCATATTCTCTGAAACATTATAAAGCTTAGTAGTTTTATATAGGGATTTCTTCCTTTTTTATTTTAGAGAGGAAGAACTTTGAAAGTTTTATGGAAAAGGGTCACTTTAATTTGACTTTCCCATCAAGTGAAATAATATATTTTCTTGTCAATTTTTCATTGTTTGGTAATGTCATTATACTATTACTTATTAAGTGCATAATTTGTTTTATGCTGATCTTTAAAATAACTACACATCAACTAATTTAAATGATTTAGTACAGTATTTAATACTAGAATCAAAGAGAAGATGAGATTAAAACTGGCAGTGAATTTCATAAATTTTGAATCACTTTATTCCTTTGCTGTTAAAAAAACAAATAGGATTAATATTTAATGACAGCAGGCTATACTAGTAATAGAAAAAATGTTGATATAGAATCAGCTTTTATTGTGCTTCTTTAATGCTGTAGAGATGCTTAATATCTAAAATGTAATCACTCTCAAATAACTGGTAAAAATACTAAGCCACAAGTGTAAATATATTCACTTTTGTGGAATACATGGAATCGTGCATAGGCATATGTAGTTTGGACAACATACTCCACATGATTTTAAAGGGCATCACTGTTTAGAAACTGCTGGTGGACTGAAGCCCTCACTTCAGTGTTGGTCTGCACTGAAGCCTGCAGTAAAGTCTGCAGTAAGCAGTAAGCATGGAAACCAAGGCTCAGAAACCAAGCCATGCCTGATGACAGGACTGTACAGAATTCAGACCTTCAGCTTCTTAACCTGCATACTCCATCAGCCCCGCGCTCTTAAATATACTTTAAACATTGTGGCTAGGTACCTGAGTGGTAACTTTGGAGATACTTCCCCAAAGTGTAATGTTGGAATAATACAACATCAAATGAGCTAGAAAACAAACTAACCTAAACTTGCATCATGACAGTGTTTGAATGTGGTTGCCTATTACAGTTATTATCATTGGCTCATTTAAAGGACACGTGAACACTTTCATTAAAGTAGATGGATTTGCGCCCTGGCTGGTATGGCTCAGTGGATTAAGCATCAGCCTGCAAATTGAAGGGTCATTGGTTCGATTCTTGGTCAGGGTATCGGCCTGGCTTGTGGGCTAGGTCCTCAATTAGGGGCGGGCAAGAGGCAGCCAATCAATGTATCTCTCACACATTGATGTTTCTCTCCCTCTCTTTCTCCCTCCTTTCTCCTCTCTCAAAAAATAAATAAATAAAATATATTTTTAAATAAAATAGATGTATTTGTTTCTATTCATTTTTTAAGACCCAGTCATGTTAACTGTGTATTTAAGGATGACTTTGAATTAGTACAACCCTAACAATATTAAGTAAAACTGTGTATTGATATTAAAACAGCCTTTGATTAAAAACAAATAGTATTTCAGTCATATTTGAGATGTTTCCTGAATAAGTAATGAACAGTACTTATGTAATGATCCAGTGATGAGTTGATCCTTTGAACCATTATGAGGACAGCCTGGCAAGGCCACCCAAGATCACACAGTGAAGCTGGTCTTTCATTACAGTCTAGCTAACTGCAGGTCTAGTTTTCCTTCTATTCCTAGGTTATAATTCTAATTAACCACCTCCCTCACCTTATCCTTTAAGGTATTAATCCAGAATCCCCAAGTGCCTTGGATGCATGCCTTGCTTTCTGATCATGAATTGGTTAGAATCTGTGTTTTGTACTCCCGTATCCGAATAGCATGGAGGATGCTGCTGTTACTGCCCAATTCTAGAAAGCCTTCATTCATCCTTTGTACACACAAAGGGTGTGTACAAAGTAGTGGTTTTTTAGTAGTGGTTTGTGTGGCTGGATGTTGGACCACCAGCCACGCAAGGGGCCTTTTCATGGGTGGGACTCCATCTTTCCCAACACTGCAGTGTGGTTACTGCTTTGATGGGTTTTGTACATTGAGCTTTGCCTTCTCCTGATAAAAGGACTTACTGCAGTGAAGTTTGAGAACCACTGCTGTGGAGATCTCCCTGTACCTTCTCTGCCATTTCTTACTGTTTTCCTTCTAACAAAGGACATGTTTTACTCAACATGTGACTCTGTATTTTTACTTTTTTATCCTCCTTAGAGGAAGAACTGTCATCTCTAAAAAGCCAACCTTTTGTGGGTATCTTGATCCCAAATCTCTCCATGGTTCCTTAGGGACCTGTTGCCATAGCAATCTTCTCTTCTGCCATCTCAAACAAGTACCTTTTTGACAAGTTTTGTTTGTCCCACTTTTTGTTTTAAAAACCAGCCTATGTCAATCACATAAATCTTAATTTGTCTTCTTTCGAAAATCCAAATGATTAACTCTGGGCCCATATTTCCTATAGGGCGGCAATCAGCTGGAGTAGTGAACCAGATGCACTTTAGATAGGCCTGCCCTGTCTGGGGTGACACGGGTAGGTGACACGCACACAGCGCACATGTATAGACTTTTATCAGGCTCTCTTTACTCACCTGAGTAAAATGTGCACGGTTCCTGAGGACAGTTGAGTTTACATCCACTATTATCCTTTATGTCTTTGTAAGCAGCACATCTAGAGAGAAATTCTATTTCATTTGCAAGGACTGTAGAACATATTATCACCTGGATATGCCTTATCATCAGTGAAATATATTTCTTCTAGTATGGTATGCTTATACTTTATAAAACGTTCTTCATTAATTTTGCTTTTGTCTCGTAACAGACATACACCTATAGATGCTAACATTAAAAACAATGTAAATGTAGGAACAGTTTAGAATACTCACAAAGTTGAGGGAATCACATGCTCCCTCCCAATTACTGGTCCTTTCATTCCTAGAAGTAACCATTGTCTTAATTTCTAATATTAGCACTCAATTGAGACTTCTTTGGACTTTATATACACCGTATGTATTCCTTTGAATTTTGATTTAACTTTGTGAGCTTCATCTCCATTTTTCCATGGAGCTTTAGTACCTTTGTTTTCATCCTTTTATGAATATGTGCCGATTGGGTTGTTTGCAGTTTTGTTTATTACCCGCAGTGTTGCTCTGAACAGCCCCGCACCTGTCTTTTGGAGGGCCTGTGTGCACATTCCCGTGGGATCTGTGCCTACGAGTGAACGCGTTCTTGAGACACACTGATAAGCTCTTCGTCATTCATGAGACATCACTGTTTCTTTCAGGGTCTTTGGTAAAGAGATATCAAATGCGTTTCTTAAGATCATGTTGCAAATACAGTAGCAGACTCGGAATCAGCACCCAAACCTTATCCGGTCTGTGCACCGCACAGAAAAGGGAAACACAAAAATATTTAATGAGTGCAGAGTAGCTATTTTTATGTCTTAACTTTTGGTACTCTTTATGAGTTTTGAAAACCTAAACAAACAAAAATACTCAACATATTTTGAAAGCTGGACATCTGACCTTTTCACGTAACTGCTTTAACATTTTTTCAGCCTACAGAGATTTTAGAAGTTGGTTCACCTGGCAGTTTGCCTTCCTTCGGCATGGCTCCAAGTGGTGAGGCTATTAAATGGACATTTTAATGATCACGTTGAGGATCATGGAGACTAAATATGCTGTAAATTACTAGATTAAATGAAAAATAAGCAGACATAAACCCCCACTCTCCACCCTTGTTTTTTCTTAAAAGTTTATTCTTGAGAATGTTGTAGAACAGATAGGGGTATTCATATGTTAGCATATACCATCTTGAACAAATCATGAATTAAAATATTTTTAGTCTTTTTTGGCTGTGTCTTCTTTCTATCACTCTTTCACACACAATGCTAAAATGTTATTAATTGAATTTCTCCTGGCACAACCACAAGATGATTTCTGCAAAGAAGGCTTAATGTTACTTAAATCATCATTTTAGATAGCAGATTACCTCTGGGAGTTTTATACAATGCAGCTACTTGTGGTAGATGAAGAAAATCAAGTACTACTGTACATACTTTTAGGCATATTAATATTAGTATATTTTTAGAAGCAAGAAAAATATCCTATGTACTAGCTTGTGATCCTGTATGAATGGAGAATTAGCCCATTGAAATGGTTGCTTTTTCATGAGTAGAATAGAGCATCATGGGAACGAAGGCTGTTTCTCGTCTTTTTTTGTGAATGTGTTTTAAGTTGTCAGATTCTTATGAATGGTTTGGAGGGAAAGAAAATATTTCCAAACCATTTGAAGATGTTTTAAAAAAACTAAAGAATATTTTATGGAGAAGGTGTTACCTTACTAGATTTAAAACCTATCTTGTACTTTACTTTTTAAAATAGACTTTATTTTTTAAAGCAGTCTTATGTTCACAGCAAAATTGAAGGGAAGATACAGAGACTTCCCATACGTACACATCCTCTCCTGTTATTAGAATTCCACATCAGATGGTATGTTTGCTACAATTGATGAACTTCTGTTGATATGTCATTATCACCCCAAATCCATATTGCAGTCACTGTTTTTCATGTTCTTAGAAGGAATAAGTTTAAATCTCAAATTTTGTTGTCCACTTGCAAAATGTTTTCCTTCAATGTCTGCATTTGACATCTCCTTAGCTTATCCTCCTTAGACTTTTCAAAAATGGCAAGAAAAGTATATATATTTTGCTTCTCATTCTTTTATATTTTTAAGTTTAGTGTTGAATGTTTTCAAAAATATTTTTTACTATAGTCATGTCTTTTCTGTTTTTATATTACACACTGGGCACAGGCTGAAAAGGATCAGTTGAGATCCCAGCTCAGAAATGCATGTGCTCATAGAGAGCATGCATGCACTGAAATGGATCGAGCAAGCTAGGGTGAGGTAAGAGGGAGTGGTGAGGCCTGGGGAGCCCAGGAGCTCTTGCCCCACATAGAGATGTCAGCTCCAGTCAGTTCTTTCGCTATATGACTGACTGTGCAAGCCTAAGGTGCTATCTCTTCTAGTTTTAAAAGAATTTATAAAGGAAACCAAGGTATCTTATGTCAAACTTTATGACTTTATCCCAACGTAGCCCTAACTGGGGCTAAGCAACATTGAGGGCTCAATAGTCTCTGGGCCGCTATTTTCATTTGTTTATTTTTACCAAGCCAATATTTGTGTTGTGGTTAAATGTGCTGGGGACTGTTCTGAGAGCTGTATAGAAATCAACTCACTGAATCATTGAGCAGCTCTCTGAGATTGGCGCTTTTATCTCCCCTATTTAAGGGAGGATAAAAGTGAGACACAGGCCAGTTCAGGGACTACCAAGATGTTGGATGGGTTTATTACCATTAGGATTTGTGAACTGGTTTCCTCAAAACTACCTGTTTAGGCTTTTTAAAAATCTGACCAAAAATACATGTAGAGTGTGGAACTTATTAATGATAGACACATTGTGTTTTATATTTCATATTAAATTAAATTGTGTGACATTTATCAATTGAAAAACCTTCAAGCAATCTCCTTTTTGGTTTTTTTTTTTTGCTTAGAAATAATTAAAAGGTATAGAAAAAAGTAAATAAGGATTCACTTTTTAAGGATTCAACATTCAATCAGTTGTGTAAGTGGATCCATTCATCACCTGTGACAGTGCAAATTTATTGCACACTAGGATTTGACATAGGAATTTAAACAGAATATTGTACCAATTTAACAAATCGGGAATAGGCAGTTTCTTAGCTTCAAAAAATATTCTCATTTTTAAAGAATTGTTTTCTCGCTCTCTATTCCTCTCCTTGCTTTATTTTTTTTCTTGGTGGTGTTTATTACTGAATCTGATATGTTATGTTTTCACCTGTTTCTTTCCTGTTTCCCCCCAATATATCCTAAGCTCCAAGGCGAGCAGGTTGGTTTGGGTCGCAGCTAGCGTCCCAGCACACGTAAGAGTGCCTGGCCCACAGCAGTCACTCAGCGAACACTGACTGAATGAGCGCATGAATGTCCACAGCACCAGCTGCCTTATAAAGACTTTGGAAGATAAGCTTTTTACCACCATGAGACTATCCAGATTTGAATTAATTTTCTTAACAAAAGATTAGTCAGTCTCAGTGTTCAGGGTCGTTTCCAGATATTCATCCACTGAGTTTCAAAAGTAAATTGATAGGTTAAATGCCATGACAATATTCAGCAGAATATGAGTAATCACAACTACTGAAACTTTTCTTAGTTTGTTTCTCACAAAAAAGATTGAATGTAAAATGTAAGGCTGCCAGCCTCAATTGATTGGGAAGCAGCATCTGACAGCGTTAAGAGGTTAGAGTAGCTGGCAGTTGGATGCCTTCCCAAGCTCCAGGTACCTGGGTTCCATTCTTGTCTCTAACAGGGCTTTGGGCAAGATATTTTACTTCCATTTCCTCATCTGGAAATGCAGACAGTTCTACTGTGTTCTAGGATGGTTGTGAGAGTTAAATGAGGTAATTCACATAAAACACTTAGCACAGTGCCTGGCACTCAAAAGCTGCTCTTGTGATTTAGCACTTCTGTGAAATGAGAGAGGTATTTAAGTCAGAACTAGAACAACTAAGTTCTAAATTGTAAGAGCGACATACGCAACTCCAGTGCCCAGTGTGGAGCCGGGCCTGTAGGCAGGCTGCTGCCGCGGCCGAGGGACTGGGTGCCTACAGTGTGTTGGTGATTGCTGCCAGAGACCACTGATCTGGGCGGGGGCATAGACAGTCCCCGTGCCTCTAAGACGGAAAGCTGCAGTTCCCCAGGGTTAGGTTCCAAAGCTGACTTCTGGAGAAATGGCCAAGACTTAGGGACTGGCGTATGAATTTGTAGGTCCTGAAACCTACCTTTGTCAGGATACTCAGTGAATATGCCTTTCAAGGGGAAACTTGCAAGAAACCATGCTTAAGAGTCTGATAAACAAAACTGAATGCCCAGTTTTGGTTTTTGTTTTTATTTTTTAAAGGAAGTATGTCTGTGGTGGCTGCTTATCAGTATACTTAGTATAAAACTTATCAGTATACTTATAGTGTGACTACTCCCCAAAGGCAGATGTACAGAGGAAGTCAGCATAAAAGCAGAGGCTCCCTTCACGAGCCTGCCATCTCTTGCCCAGAGAGTTTGCATGTGTAAGGGCATCAAGTGAAGGGAGACTGGCATCTCCGTTTCCATGGCAGGAGCAACCTTGCCAGGAGACCTGCTGTTGGGTGCCTCTGGGCAGTCTCCCCCAGCCTGGGCGAGAACGGACATTCCAAGACCTGCCCAGTGGCTCTCGTTTTGCCCTCCATCCAGGTCTCTGCAGCACTCCCCTCTTCTGACCAACACTTCGTTAGTTTGTATGTTTGCTCCTTGCCTGGCTCTTTATGGTTCTTGTGGCTCTGGGAGCCAACCGACCAAAGGGAGCCTTTTTTCTTTGAAAATGGCAAAAGTGTAACTTATTTTCTGAAATTAGCCAACTAATTAATTTAATTGTACAAAACTCTAAAGTGATTCCCTTTTCTCCTTTATCTGGTCTATAAACATATATACCCTTTGATCTGACTATTCCACTTCTAGAAATTTATCCTACAGAAAAACTCAGGTAACAACAGCATTGGTTATAGTAGGGAAAAATGAGAAACTGTATGATGTGTTTGTCAGTAACTCCCTCGTCCATCCTGCTCTTTGGTTAGAGGTAGGACCCACCTCTCAGGGCAGATAGTAAGAGCTAGATTGGTCTGTGCGACCAGCTTCCACACAGGGCAGTGGGAATGTAAGTAAGCTTCTGCCTCTTCTTGACCGGTGCTTCCTTCCAGAACCTGAAGTGAATGATTAAAACTGGAGTCACATGATTTAGCCTCTATCTGGACTGTAATTTTAGGGGTAAAATAGGTGACCAGGGTCCACAAATGCTCTTGAGTGCTTTGGCTCAGTATGGCTCTTTAATACGTCCCTCAGATTCTGTTCTTCATTAGTTCGTGCCTTTGTTGCCTGTGGTACAGCCTTTCCCAGATTCTTCCTCAGACCTTTCCCCAAGATGGGCTTCACTAGGCTACATGTGGGTTATGATTTGTTTTATATACTTTATTTGTGTTTTTTTTTTCTCATTTATTATAATGTCTTTGGCATGGGGAGGCATTCTGGAAGCAGGGGGACGACCTTGCTTGTGTCCATAACTACTGGACAGCTTTTGCTTTGGTAGTAACAAATATAAACATGCTGTAGTTTCCCCAGCCTTACTTTGTTTTGTTTTGTTTTTTTTTTTTTGAAAAATAATGTGTGATGTTCTGTAAAAGTTCCTCTGAATTCTTTGACATTCTGTTTCTTTCTAACTTGCTAAGATACATTCCCCTTCTCCAATACAATGAGCTCTTCCTTTGATCTGTGCTTGCTCATACTATGTTTTCAATGACTGATTAAATAAATTATGGCCCTGCTATTTTATGTAATTTAAAATGTCTATTTGTATGTACTGACATGGAAGGCCATCTTTAGTGGAAAAAAAGCAAGTTGCAGCGTAGCATATTTAGAAAAAGTCTGTTTTGTTGTGTTTTTTTAAAGAACATCCCACACCCCACAGATAGTAAGCTCTGCGTGTATGTAACAGATGCAGATGGGCGTCAAAAAAGGTCTGTGAGACCACAGCCTACACCATGGGCAGTGGTTATTTCTGGGAGGCAGTTAAACAAAAATAGTTCCTCTTTTGAGGGTCATGGATCTTTTTGTGATTCTGGATGCTAAAAAGAACTTAACCCTAATAAAAATATGTGTACACAGCAGGACCTCAGCTAATATTGTTTCATTCACCATTGTAATGTTGAGGGGATGCCGTAGGCACTTCACTCTTTCATTTAAGTTTTTTAATTTTTTTATTGATTTTAGAGAGCGGGAGGAAAGAGGAGGAGATAGAGAAACATCGATTTCTTATTCCACTTATTGATGCATTCATGGGTTACTTTTTGTATGTGCCTTGCCTGGGGATGGAACTCGCAGTTCCATCCAATGATTGGAGTGCATTGGGATGAAGCTCTAACCAACTGAGCTACCTGGCCAAGGCCGCAACTTCACTCTTCTTTATATCAGTTAACCTGTAACAAAATTGGTTTCATTATGCATCATTTCACTTAAAGTCTCAGAACCTGTTGACAGCATTAAGTGAGGATTCATGTATAAAGAATATTTTGCCTGCAATTTTAGGGAGTTCAGGGACTACTGTAATAACTGCTTTGACCCAACTGATGTGTACTGACATTATGGTCTAATATCAATCTTATTTCAGCTGTTGTTTTTGTGGGCAAATGGGATCCACTTTTCAATATCTGTTTGGTACACTTTCTGGAAAGTCGTTGGGCAAAGAATGTCATGGCTTAATATATCTTTAATATGAAACTCAACAACTAACCAAAAGCTTGTTCTGCCCCTAAAAAACTCAAATGTTCTATTTAGGCTTTTATCTACCAAGTGAAGGCTACAAGTAAAGCTATCCCTTCTTTAAGACTTAATTTACAGTATTTTATCAGCCTTTATTATGCAGTATGTATCAAGCACACTTATGTGCTTAATTTCAAAGATGCTGTACAGTGGTCTAAGCTCCGGAAGAGAACCCCAAGGCCCACCTACTGCATCTTTGGCTCCTCTGTCAAAGCTGCTCAGGCAGTGGCTCTGAGCTGGCACCTGGTTCCTCTGTGGGACACTGCCCCATAGGTGCCTGTGCTATATGCCTGTCACACAGCAGAGGTTGGTTGCTAATGTCCATGGTCTTTCCTGGGAGCAGCAACACCCAGTCACAATGAGCAAGCTTAGCACTCACGTCTTGGCTTCTAGATTCTGTTTTCTAATAAAGGATCCAGGGCTCCTTGGAGAAATGGCTCATTTCAGGGCTGGGACAGAGAGAATAGAAGATGAGCTTGGAATATGTCATGTCAGAATGCAAGAAAGTGGTCAAAGAAAAATGGGGGCATTTCAAAAAGACACAGAAGTCAGCTTGAAGGGACTTTGTCCCATGAACCAAATCTGGACAAATTCAGTATTAAAATTAAAAGCATAGAAACAAATTATAATCTGTTAAATAAAATAGGAAACTATGAGCACATCCTAATAATGGTAAATAAATGCATAATAAGTAGAATTTTGATGAGGAGTAGTATTTTATGTAGTCCCAAAAGATCTCCCCACAAAATGCTAAAATATTTGTTAAACGTGCAGTGTTGGTATAATGGTGAGTGCAGGTGCCTTCCAAAAATACTTTTTAACTATAAAGGCAAAAATAGTAATGTCACAGTGGAAGAGGCTGGAAGACACCACCTTAATAAGCGACCAAAGTTATCATCATCAGTAATGGGACATTTGAAAGGATGCAATGAGAAACACCACTTCATTTCTGTAGGAGGCATAACCTGAGTCTAATCATGAAGACATTCTACAAAGTAATTAGTCAGTAATCTTTAAGGTGTCAACATCATAAAGGTCGAGAAAAACCTGAAAAACTGTTCCAGACTGAAAGACGCTAAACAGACGTGGCATACAGTCAGTCTTGTTTAAGAATCACATGGCCGGTGGCTCTGATTTGGATGCTTTTGCTACAAAAGGCAGTGTTGGGACATTTGGTCAAATTCCAACAGGCTGTGAGAATTAGAGGCAGGGATGTATCCATGTCAATTTCTTGATTTTGATGGTTATATTATTTAGGAGACTATCTTTGCAGGAAATACATACTAAAGCAACATTCTTAAACTTCTTAGTGTTCGGAACCCTTTATACTCTTAAAAATTATTAAGGGCCCCAGAGAGCTTTTATTTATGTGGATACAGCTATTGATGTTTATTGTATTGGAAACTCAGACTAGGTAATTAAAAAATAATTTTTTAATCCTTTTAAAAGTAATAACAATAAACCCATTAGATGTTAGCATTTTTAAGTAGGAAATCTTTTTTTTTCTCAAGCTCTCAATGGTAGATAAAAGTTTTCCAAAATTCTGATCTTCATTTAAAAGTTCAACTTTTATCATGGACAACAAATATTGTTGCTTGTTTTTCTTGAAGTGACAGATTCACTTGCTTCATTTCTTAGAAAACGTCTGCCAGATCTGAATAGTCGTAGTTTTTCTGTGGGTTCTTCTTTCAGGTAAGATGGTGCTTCGCGAAAAGAGTGCTGATTCAGCCCCTGACTCGATTGCGCAAATGTTCTCCTCAAGGCAGCCTTTGTATTAGGTGCACAGAAAAAGTGCTTCGTGCGCACTTCCCCTTTGTTACACAGGACATTAAAAAGATGTGTGCTCAAGATCGAGATTTCATAAAATTACTGATTTTACTGTCTCATCAAGGGACGTTCTTGAACAAGACTGATTTTTTTCTTTTTTTCCTGCAAGTAAGTGCAGAACAGAGCGACTCCAGTGTAGTGAGGTGCGGCTGCTTTGGTTGGTGTCGAGGCTCCGGTGCAGTGCCATCATCACACATGGCAACACTCTGAAGCAGGCAAATAAGGTCTTCAGCTTTGTTTGTTTGTTTGATTCTCATGGACCCTCGGGGTCATGGACCACACTTTGAGAACCAGTACCCTGGAAAATTTATGGACATCTTATTAGCAACTGAATCTGACACAGTTCAGGGAAAAAAGTTACTTGTACAGTATTTGCAGCGTTTCTTTGCTTCAGATTATTTCAAAATGTCAAAAACTCAAATAAATGATGGCCTTTCAAATGTTGAAAACTAAAATTTATGAGAACAAGCATTTGTAAGTTTCAGCAGTATATACCAGGAAGCGCTTGTGCGGATTAAATGACGTAATGTCATTTAGCCGAGTTCTTGGCATCCAGCTGATGCTCAGTAGTCAGGGACTGTAATAGCGATTAAGCCTCTTCAGTTTGTAGAACGTTAACTGCATCCCTGTGCCTTTCACGTGGTGCCTCTGGGTTCTTTGGGGCATCCTCCACGGGGATGAATTGTGTCCAGTGCTTATCCTTCGTTCTGAAAGTACAGGAAAAGGAGACTCTAAACAAGCAATTTTGCTTTTATTTTGTTTTACTATGTAAAAACTGTGTACTTTTAACAATTTAAATGAAAAGGTGTTTTTTGTGTGGAACTACATTGATCTTCAAAGTGTTATTTGCTGTAAAACTAGTTTCAGTAGCTGATATTTTAAATTTTAGGGTAAATTTTTCCAAAGTTCCTAATTTTTTTTCTTTCTTAAATTGTTAAGCTTCCTTTTTCTAAATACCAAAGTGAGAGACTCAAAACTTGAAAAGAATACTTTTTTCCAGTGGCGAGATCTCACAAAACCAGAACAGAATCTTGTAAGAACAAAATGACAGGTTAAAATTAAAAGAAGTTACTTAAAAAAAAAAAAAAAGGAGCTCAATCAGCATATTTAGACGAAATGTACTGTGTGATACTTGACTTCTAATTAATTTTAGCTATCTTCCTCTTTGAATGAAGAAGGGAGGAATCTTACAGAGGGTTACAAAAATATCTCTTTTATTTTCCAGTTTGATTTTAGTTCATGGTTATCCTGCACGGAAAATTGGTCAACTCTGGCCCAACTGTCATTGGTAGTAATTTCATTTTTCAAGCCAACAAAGAGAAGAAGTAAGCTACCTCAAGAAAAAAAAAATACTTGCTTTACTAAAATAACAGAGGAACATTTTGTGTGATGGAAAATAGGCTGAGCCATAATTACAGGAATATTGTCTTATATGTAGAACTAGTTCTAACAGACGATGCTTTGTTAACCAGATTTCTAAAGAACATGGATCAACCCATTGTGTCCTCTCTGTCCCTAAAGCCATGTGTCTAATCAGTGGGGAAACCTGGATGTCCCTCTGAGCCGGCCCGCCTCCCACCTCCACTGCTGCCTGTGTTCCCTCCCCTCCTCTCTCGGGACTCAGGCCACTGCTATGTGGTCTCCCGGCCACCATCACTTCTTGTAACAGGCCATGTGCCCTCCCCACTGCCACTACCATTTCTTTCCTAAAATACAAGTGTGATCTTGTCACTTCCTGCCTAGCTTAAAGCCTCTGCTGTGTATTCATAACACGAAGGATGAAATGTAAACTTGTTACAGGGCCACGTGCCTTGTTCATTCACATAGGGCTCTGTGCTTAGAAGGCCAGACTTGGTTTAATGCTCTGCTGTTCCCATCTTGAAATTCTTTCTTTATTTTTCTGTTGGCTGATTTTGTGTGTGTGTGTGTGTGTGTATGTGTGTGTGTGTGTGTGTGAGAGAGAGAGAGAGAGAGAGAGACATTGATTTGTTGTCCCAGTTATTTGTGCATTCATTGGTTGCTTCTTGTGTGTACCCTAACCAGGGAACAAAGCTGCAACCTTTGCATATAGGGATGATGCTGTAACCAACAGAGCTACCCGGCTAGGGCTTGATATGCTTAATAATTTTTGAACAGGGGACCTGCCTTTTTATTAGGACCCCACAATTATGTAGCTGACCCTGCTTGTTATTTTGGTATACACAACCTCTACCACCTTCCTTCCACAGAATCTTTTCTTTCCGTTTCTCTTTGTGTACCACATACTGTATCCACAGGGATTCTTATCACATGCTGGTCCTTCTCCCCTCTTTCTGCCTGTACCTCCTTCTCCCCCTTCTCTGCATGGCTGATTCCTACTTGAGGACTCAGTGCAAATATCACCTCCTAGTAAAATCCCACTCTGCAAGCATGAACTGCTGTCTCTTTGCATGCTTTGTTCATATTTATTAAAGCAACAGTTGAGTTCACACCAAACTTCTTCATCTAAATATGACCTATTTGAGAGTATCTGCTATTATCCTCAGGGTAAAGTCTGACATGGGGCACTCCTCAGTGTGTACTTCTCGAATTCATTCAGTTGGAACTTAGTTATTGAGCTCCCATAGTGTACTTGGTAGTGTGAGCTCTGAGTGTGTAGTGATAAAGAAAAAACCAGACATAGACCTACCCTCATAGAGCTGAGAATTTAGGGAGCGAGGTGCTTTTCCCAGCTGTCAATGTCTGTGCCCCTGAATGAATGAATGAGTGCATGCTAGGGTTTTGAGGGCCTGAATTTAGGATGGGAGATACTCTGCCTTCTTGACTAGTGGCAGTGGTGGAATATTATAAGCACCAGAGAATCTTGCATTTGGGAGCTGTCCTAGTTCATTTTGTGTCATGAAAGAGAAGGGTGGATGTCAGCAGGGTTCTATGCTTCTTCCAGCAAACTGAGACACTACTGATTGTGAAGCAGTGATGCAGCTTATCAGCATTAAGAAATAAAAATTGCCAGTGGAACTGACATGCCATCAATTAGAAGGCATCCTGATTTCAGAGCTAAAAAGCAAATAAAAATGTGTCTCTTGGAGTAGATAGAACATAATTCAAAGGTTAATCACAAGCAAATTGAGTCAAAGAAATACTTGGACACTAAAGCTATGGCTAAAAATAGTATGTCATGACCATTGAGTCCATGGATGAGACAGTAATAAACAAATTGCTTTTTAAAGTTGAGATGGATATGCATGGTCAACTTGAAAAAGGATGTGCATCTGCTGCAAAGAGAAAAGATTCAACGTTACAGATACTGTCTGTGTTATTCAGGAGTAAACAACTATGTGTTATATATATCTTTGTAGTCATTGGCAGATATAAGGAAACATCTGTAGAAGAGTCTGTAGTTGCTCAAAATACATTCTCCTGTGCTATGACATGTAATCTTCATAAGAGTTGTATAGGGTGGGTGTTATTTCTTGTAGTAATAGAATTCCTGAAGGTTAAAAGACTTGCGTGCAGGGCCCTCAGCCAACAAGTGACTGAGCTGGTACCCAAGTCCAGGGCTTCGAAGTGCATGCCATGCTCTATCAAATAAACTTTGTGTCTTGGTCAACTTGAGCTGTGATAACAAAATCATAGTGTGGGCATCTTAAACAGCAGGCATTCATTTCTCACAGTTCTGGAGGGCTGGGGAATCCCAGATCAAGGTCCTGGCAGGGTCAGTTCCTGGCCAGGGCCTACTTTCTGGCTTGCGGGTGGCTGCCTTCTCGCTGTGTGCTCACACGGCCTTTCCTTGTGCATGTGTGTGGGGAGAGAGAGTTCTTTATCTTCCTCTTATTGTAAGGACTCCAATTCCAGTCATGAGGGCCTCACCCTCATGAACTCATCTAAACCTAGGTGAGCTCAAAGGCTCCACCTCCGAAAGCCATCATGTTTGGGCATAGGCCTTCAGCATATCAGTTTCAGGGAGACACAGACATTCAGTCCAGAAATACTGTGCTTCCATAGTATTAGCAGCAGCATCTTGGAATCTTAACTGTAGTGATGTTAGGAATATTTTTGCATTATTCTCACCTCAAAAATAAAGTTTAGGTATTTCAATTGGCAGGCATTTCCCGCCCCCTCCAAGTGTAGAAAATATATGTGCTTATTTGAAAATTCTTCAAAGATGGCTTGTCCAAGGGTCTACAATACCTGAGCCAAGGGTAGAATTCAGGGCTTTCAAAAAAAAAACCAAATGGGTCCTATTCATGTCCTACCAATAGAACAAGTTCACATGGTATATGGTTTTTATTTTATTAAAGGTGGTTGTTTTAGTTAAATAGGTTTTCATGAATAAAACATAATAACCTTGTCTTAAAATAAAGAACTACTTGGTTTGGGATGGAATCCTGATGATACCATGATAAATTTATGATTTGACTGAACATTGTTCTCTTCACAGTATTAAAATTATCATGGGTATATTTTCAAGGTCAATGTAGAAAAGAAATGGATCATTATTTGTTTAGCATTTCTGACAATTACAGTATTTTACCGTGTATAATGCACACCCACATTTTTGCCCAAACTTTCAGGGAAAAAAAATCTTTCCTTTTAATTTTTTAATTCAATTATTTATTTATTTATATTTAGGTACTTGTCTTTTGTATTATAAAGGAATTTTAGCATTTTTGAACATATTATGGTACAAGAAATTTTATGGAACAAATGATTACAAAACATGAGAACAGATACAAGGTGTTTCAGGTACTACCCATGTATAATGCACATTCTTATTTTTCCCTCAAAAATTGAGCATCATACACGGCAAAATGTGGTATAATTTAATGGACCTTTAAAAATAGAGTCAGATAAATTATTCCCTTCTAAAGGGCACAGTTACCTTTATTCCAGAGCTACGTAAGGGGTGCTTTCTCTGTAGGGGGATGTCTCACCCCAAGGGGTAGGGAGTAGAGTGAGGTAAGCCTGGGTGAAGTAATGAAAATAAGAAAAAGAGGGAAGTGGAGAGAATTTTCTGTTGTTGGTTCTCTCCTTAAAATTAGCAAAAGTACAAAAGACTTGTACTTTTTACATCTCTGAATATTGTAAAACCTTTTACATGAAACAGAGGGAGTTTTAAAAACATTCAATACATTTAATAGTTATAAATTGGTTTTAATGAATTTAGGTTTAAGAAGATAAAATTGGTAGGCATTGGGTAGAGAACTATTTCTCCAAGAGTCTCTGCTTTCTCTCTAAATATCTTTTTCTGGACTGGGTAAAGGGAGAGGGGTCCGTGACTAACCTGTCCTCAGCCGTCATTCCCATGCCACCGAGTGAAGCTCCCAGATGGCTTCTAAGGTTTCTGAAAATTCTAAAATGTTTCTACTTTTATGAGACTGATTGTGTCCACGTAGGACAGATGGGAGAACTGAGTTGTTTCTCAATCTATGTTAATGCTTTAAAATGCTTATAGTAAGTACCTTATGTTATGTTACGTCTCAGTCTCTTACCAGCACGCAGTTTTATTTTTATAGGGAAGAGTTCAGGAAGTATCTCGAAGATGATTTTAGTAAGTTTGCCGTGTTGGCCTGGATGTCTTTACTCACTCAGCAAACATCTGAGTGGCCTGTACAACATACCGAGCGTGGCGCTAGGTGCTGGGAAGACAAAGATAATGTAGAATGATAGGAACTAGAGGCTCGTTGAATAATGTAGTCTGGTAAGTATTTAACAGAATACTAAATACTTACATACCATATGGAAGCTTGGTCTCTAGGAACATAGCCAAGAGAGGAAGTATCCACAGCTTCACCTTGGAGAAAATGGGAATCGTGAAAAGTCAGTCCACACAAGTGGTGACACCATTTGAATCTTAAATGCAGGAAGTTATAATATGGAAAAGATGGGGAAGGGTACACGTAACAAACCTTCATAATGGATAGTACCTAAAATTCAGAGGGAAAAACAGATTGTTTGTTTGGAGCAGATGTAGAGACAAATGAATTAATATATTATTGTTGGTTTTTATTAATAGAAAAATTGTAAATAATACATGAGTTTATGTAGATTAGACCTTCTTTCTAATATTCTCGGACCTAATATCCCCAGACACCCAGGGGAGAAAATGCAGAACTTCTTTCTAAGACCCATAAGTATATTCTTAGAGAAAGAGATTTAAGATATATCAATTTGTTGAGCGAAATGAAAATAATGATGGTCAGACCAGAGGCGTGTTAAACGTAAGGCCATTTGGAATATGTTCTTGACTTTTTTAGGTTTGAACCTTAAAACTTCTTAGTTTTAATATTGAGAAGTGCTTTGTCAGCACCTTGCAACTATTTACAGGTACAGTCCCTTTCCTGTCACTTCCAGACTTGACCTGGAACCAGTTCAGGGTCCTCTCGGAGGAAACCAGCAGCGAGGCCGCAGGCGTGGCTCGCCCATGCTCGCAGGCAATGGACTGGCTCCGGGCAGCGAGGGCATTCACTGTTGCGTGTCTCTGTGGCCATGCACAATAATTGTTCTCTCTAATCCCACAGTGGGGATTATATGGTTTTCAGTGGGATAGCAACTGAAAAGGGGAAAAATGGTATCACCCACCCAGCTATTTCTTAGCTTCATTCCCTACTATCTAAATCGGAGTTGTTGTTTTTTGCCTCCATTTCTGGTGGGTTGACTGCTTTGAACAGCTTATGTCAATTACTCAAGTTATGTTGCTTCTGAATTTTTGGTTTTAGTCACTAGGCTGAGAGCAGCAGGCCAAGACCATCTCAGAACCATTTCGACCAGAAAAATGGGAGCGGGGCATGATTGCATTTTGCCACAACTGTATGTAGCAGGACGCCAGCCCATTTAATTCCAAATACCGAGTGGTTTAAATCAGTAGGAATAATCAGCAGCATTGAGCATCTTTGCATAATGGTGCGTAGTATTCTTACAAGGAATTCTTTAGCTCTTTAATTTCTTTAAGAATTTGTAACCACAGATTATTACTATGAGACACTGAATAAATGGAGAGCCTGGAGGGAATGCTACATTTTCATTCTTCAAAAACTTAATTGAAATGTTTCATGCAGTCCCAATAAAAATTGAGACTATCCAAGTATAGATAACCAGTAAACTTTTGAAAAAGAGTAATAATGGTGGAGACTTGTATTGCCAGAAATATTAACTTCTCTTAAAGCCAGAAGAATGAAAAGTGGGGCATTATGAAAGAACAGAAAAGTAGTATAACGAACGGACTGTACTTGTGGAGTCAGAATGTGGTAGGTACAAGCCGTCGATGGCTCTGCACTCCCACCTCCGTCAGTCGCTGGATATGAGGCAGGCAGGATCTTGTTTCAGGGGACTCTGAACCCAAGGTACACCCCGAAGGCTGATGTCACTCCAGTTGCTGGGGCACCCCAAGTTTTCATAAAGGGGAAAATGAGTGGCTCATTTCTTCCCATTGCAACCTCCAAATTCACTTGCGTATGTATCTTTATCCTGCACACTTGTATGGTATTGACTTTAACTATAACAGCTCCTGCCCCAGGGACAAACTTGACAGAGGCTGACATCTGCTGGGCCTTTGTGATGGGCAAGGATCGGAGTGCTCGGAAGCACCTCTCCAGAGGCTTTGGGGAAGTTCTTCCTCAGCACTGGGCTGTTCCTGAGCTGTGGGCTGGTGTCTTGCAAAGAGCTTGGGTTTGGGATGTGTGACGGTGGAAATTATGGATGTGTGTACAGTTCTATTGTGTATTAGGTGTGTATGGTACTCACCACTGTTCCAGGTGCTTAATATATCCTTGGGCTTAAAATTAGAGGATTCTTGCTCATGTGGTTGGACCACTGTTGGCAGGATCAGGTGAGGGCTGACAGGCTGTGGAAAGGGGAAAGATGCCTAAACTTATATCTCTGGTCCTGGGGAAGCCAGCTGCCTCCCGCCTCAGCCCTTTAGAACACCCCTCATCATCCTCCTTGGATTGCTTGTGCCAGAGATAAGCACCTCCTGCCCTGTTTTTATGTACGTGCTGCTATTTCCGACTCACACAACTTGGTGTGGTGGCCGTAGGGGCAGTTTGTGGAGCCCTCAGGGCCCATCCATGGGCCTGGTCAGTAGTGTGCATGCCATAGTCCTGGGAGAGGGACCCGCTGGATTCTTCTGGGGGAGTCTTCCTCACTGTAAAAGGGGCATATACCAGGGACACCCCATTTCTCCCTCTGAACATTGCTGTCTGCATGGGACACTTTAAATGGCAGTGGCCCTCTTGAAACCAGGAGGGGAGCCAGCCTAAGGGAATCAAAGGGGCAGGTGGAACATTGTCCCTTGTGGCATTGTTGCTGGACAAAACAGCCCAGGTCCTGGTCTTCACAAAGCTCATTTCTGGTGGGAACAGATGACAGCAAACACGTGCGTTACGGAAATACACAGTAGGGTAGGGGTGGGGGGTCAGTGCAGCAGGACAAACCAAAGCAGGGAAGGAGGACACCGGTGGCGAGGGGAGCAGTGCCGGCAGTCTTCAAAGGGTGGCCAGGGAAGGCTTCTTGGAGAAGGTAACGTGTGCGTCAAGGTATTTCCAGCAGAGATAAGGCATGGGCGGAAGAGCATTCCAAGATGAGGGGACCGGATGAGCAGAAGCTTCGAGTGTGTTTGGAGAACGTTCTGTGTTCGAAGAACTGTGAGGAGCCTCTGTGCCTAGAGCTGGGGAGCCTCCAAGGGAGTAAGCAGGTGGACACGAGTTCCCAGAGACACCGGGTTGCTGCCCGAGACTCTGGCTCGGGCTGTAAGTGAGATGGAACTGTTGGAGGTTTGTGAGGAGGGGAGGCACGCGCCCTGACCTGTGTTAGAAAAGAGAGCCCACGGGAGAGGCAGTGAAGGTAAGAGAAAAACGGCAGTGTTAGCTGAAATACAACATGATTCCTAGTAATCCAGGTGAAGTTCAAATTTTATTTATCCTGAAAAACTTGCATGAGAAGCCACTTTGCTTATTCTAATGTGAACACAAAGACAGAGCTTATTTCAGGGTTCTTTTTTAAATAACCTTCCAAAGGGTCTCTGGATTTTTTTAGCAGCCAGTGTATTCACCAAATCCTGTGAGATTTAAAAGAATAAATTTGAATCAGGGCTTGTGAAGTGGCTTTTATTACTAGAGAGAAATTCTCCTAAATGTCAGGATATGGTGCAGTGTGGCAACATACCTTGCTTTTCTCAAAATAAAGAGATAAATTTGCCTTATTTTGTTCTTGAATAAAATTTTACATTTAATGAAAGCTACCCCTCAGCCTCTTGATTTCTTTACCCCGTATGAATGTGTGGCTCTAACAAAGGCAGAGTTCTTTACTTACTTGTGGTAAATTCTGTGAATCGTTTATAGTAAGACAGGTTGGACCAGCTGTTGCGAAGTGGCAGCTCTGTATCTGTCTGGCTCTTGGCTACACGGACACGTACAATAACTCACTTTTATTGGGAAAGGAAGTGTACCTTTCACACCGGATAAGGTATTTTCCATGTCAGTCAGTGTCCTCTCTAGTTTATTCATTGATTTCTACCTAGGGTCAATACTTTTCATTGAGTCTAACTAAGTACCACATCTCTTGGGAACCAGATCTTTGGTGTTAAATATAAATCGTTTTGAATCAAGAGTGGAAACCTCCTTTGTGGATTAATGCTGATACTGTATGATGAGCCACCATTGACTGCGAATGGAGAGAACTTTATTTCTGGAAGCTGGATTTTCAAATTAATTCTTTGGAATTCTCATCAAGTTCCAAATGCAAGCATTCATAGCCCACTGACCCTCACTGGGTGATGTGAGTGGGGTCAGGGGAAGACAGGGGAGACTGACACTTATGGATGGCCTCCCGTGCGCCTGTGGAGGACCCTTGAGCCTCACACCAGGTCGGGCAGGACCACCTTCATTTTCACAAGGGGATGCTGAAGCTCACAGGGGTGGGGATGTGACAGGCTCAAATGGGATAAGTGACAGACTCAAAGAGGGTAATGTGACTCGCTCAAATTCATTTGGCAAGTAAGTGTGGAAATGAAATTGGTGCCCGTGTCTGGGTGGCCTCGAAGTCCATGCCACCTTCTCAGAGGCACTTACCAGCGAGGGCAGACGTAGACCTTATGGCTGCCTCAGATGAGTTATGTCTCTCCAGGGTCTCATTCATCAACCTGTTATTTCCAGGAGCCCTGTTTGGACGTGAACGGTCTTGTGCAAAGTAGAACCCTGAAGTCTTTCCTGGGTCACTTTGTAGCTTGATTAGTTTTGTGCGGATTTTTAAATGTAGTGACTATTAACTATTGACCAAGCTCCTAATTTCCAATACGATCATATCGATTTTGTTTTCATTTTAATAAGATGGAGTTTTGCTGTCATATTTCACACTTCAAAATATTTCACAACATAAAGGCATATTCCTGAGATTGTGAAGTATCGGATTATCGTTAAAAGCACAAAACAGTGATATATAAAGAGTATATAATGTTATGCTATGAATCAGGTCTTATCCTTTGTCCCTAAGCATCTAAGAGATAGTCGTTATTGGTTTTTCGGAAGGAGAACTGACTGAGGGAACTTCAGCCAGCTTCGTGACAGCGCCGGAATGCTCATTGCAGAACTGTTGTGCTTCCTCTGTATCCTCTCTCAGAGGGTCTCACGAGCGCTCACAACTATCCTGTTCGAAATTTCATACCAAACTGGGGGTAAAAAGGGTTTGAAAGGCTAATGCCTCAAATGCTTCATTGCCATCTATTAATTTTCTTACTCTCTCTCCACTTGTGTTTTTTTTTCCACAGAAGAGAAGTTCAAAGTGGAAACAAGGACCATTGCTGTTGACTTTGCATCCGAAGATATTTATGATAAAATTAAAACAAGCTTGGCGGGTCTTAATATTGGCGTTTTAGGTTTGTATCTTTGCCACATTTATAGGTTCTTCTTGCGTTATTGTTTGGCTTTTACTGTGATCGTACGTTTTCTTTTCAGAGGTTTGGTTTTCCATTGGCAAAATGGCTAGTGAGACGAATCTTGTCTTATTAATGTAATTGATTATTAGATGATATTCATCTATTATGCTAGAATCTTTGTGTTTTTCATTATATTTTAATGGCTATTCTGCTTTTGGATATTTTACCTGCCTGCTTTATTTCCAGTCTCTCATTCTCTGTATATATTTATAGTTGCATAATAACTCCTTAAGGTGGAGGATGCTGACCCCTATTTACAGGTGAGAAACGAAGGCTTAGAAAAGTGGTTCTTAGCCTTTGTTGCTTGTTACCCCCTCCTCCACAGGAGCCTTTTAAGACTTGTTTTTCCCCTAATCTTTTTCCATGAAATTTTAATACCACAGATACACTGTATATGTCATTTAGGTATGTATATCTGTGCTTTGTGCATTGAAAGAATAAGGTCTCATACTTCCTACCCCCAAACCAATTTTTTGCCCCCTTGGGGGAGATACCACCCCAGCTGAAGGAATGGCTTAGAGAATTTAGGGACTTGCCCAGGGTCACATAAAGACTGAATGGTACAACTGGTGTTCAGCCCTCTATTTTCTTTTTTTAATCTAAGTTTTACTACTCCCTTTTGTTACACCTCAGCTACCTTGCTCTTAATCACCAAAAATCAGTGATTTTCTTAGATATGGAAGTATAGTACCTTGTTAAGAAAAAGATTCACCAGATTTTAAGGTAAGGAAAAGGGCTTTGAAAAGCTATCCAGCATGCTTTGAGACATTTCTAGGAAGACACAGGGTGTGTAGTTCAGAGAAAGTTTCCTTCACTCAACATCTTTATCTCACTGCATCTCACTGCCTAAGTTGGTGTGAACCTGGTGACGGCCGTTGTCTTCTTTATTGAGCTATGAATGGAGGAAGAACAAAGAGGAAAGCTTTAAAAATGTTTTCTAACGTTTCTTTAAGATCCACATTCTTTACTCATACTATAAAAGGATAATCTTTTATATAATTTCTTGAAAAGGCCATTGAAAAACAAGTTAAACATGTATAGCTCTGCATAGTACCCTTGGACCTGAGGTTAACCCTGGCTTAGCCATACCATCCTTTTTGGTCCGTGTTACGCATCACCATGCCCCACCTCCCCACACTGTGAGTCTCCAGCTCACAGGGGAGCCAGCAGCAAAATACGAACACAGGTATAGTTTTTGCCTTGTTCTTTTAATACTTAAATATTGCCTGGAGTCTTTCACAGTTCCTCTTAGGCCTTTGCATAGGTCTGGAGTACCTGCAACACCACTAACGTCTGTAAATTCTTGACCCTTTAAAACTTCCAAATCAGCAGCAGCTATAACTTATTAGCTAGGATAGACACTGCCATGGGCCATCCTGACCCCTTCCAAGCAGGCAGGCACAGAAGGAAGGCTGGCTTCAGCAGAGACAGGAATGAGGAGCCCTGATGACAGGAGACTTACCTTCAGCTTGTGTTTTGGAGAAGAAACCTTTCTTTCAGAAGTAGTTTAGTTAAAAAGCAATTGTTTTTAGCTTTACATATATATTAGCTCCTTTTTCCTGGGTCACTTTGAAACTCTAGGTGCTTAGGAAGGATGCCACTGAAGATGGAAACTGTTGGGCATCTGGTTGCCGTAGGGCTGCAGGATTCCTTCCCGACTCAGTGTATAGAAAGTGTACAGTATGAGTTTAGGCACAATAGCTAGATCTGTTAAGGGTGAGCGCACAGGGTGCAGGGTTGCCAGGCATGTTGTCCCCACTCCTGGAATCCTAGGACTTGTGTCAGTACGGAAACAGTGATATCTGTTAGACACAAGGATTGATACTTTCCTAGGCCACACATGCTAATGTAACCACTGTTTTTGTGGTCCTCCTCCTTAGCAAATTGCATCCTCGGAGTTTGCAGGTTATACCCCCATTCATTCATTCATTCATTCATGAACTGAAGATACAACAATGAGCAAAAAACACCCTATTTTATGCAGTGCAATGTTCGAATAGGAAAGATAACATTTTAAAGTTGTATCATAATTAAACAGTTCTGATTGAATACTTATTGAGATATGTACGTACACACAACTTTAATTTCTAGTTGGTTACAGATTAATAATAAAAATAATTCCAGGTAATATGGAATATTTACCATATTTTTTTAAAGATCTTATTTTTTTATTTTATCTTTAGAGGGGAAGAGAAGGAGAGAGGGAGAGAAACATCAATGTGTGGTTGCCTCTCGTGCATCTCCTGCTGGGAACTGGCCTGCAACCCAGGCAGGTGCCCTGACTGGGAATCGAACCGCAACCCTTTGGTTTGCAGGCTCACGCTCAATCCACTGAGCTACACCAGCCAGGGCATATTTACCATATTTTTTGCATCATAAGACACACCTAGGTTTTAGAGGAGGAAAATAGAAAAAAAATTTTGAAGCACAAAATGTGGTAAAATATTTAATAACATAAGTAACATGATATTTCACCAATGTAAATGTAAACAGAGCTCAACAGCAGCATTAACAACCATTATTCCTCCCAAATTTAGGGGGGAACGGTGTATCTTATAGTCTGAAAAATGCGGTGCATCATCCTTTAAAGTTTATAGCAGCACTCACACATACATACATTATCTTATTAACTGGCTATCCGTTTAGTTTTATTCCTATTCTACTACACTGACTCCTTAATTATAAGTTTTGCATAATTATTATTGACAGTTGTTAGCAGATACCTTGTACTTATATCGCATTATAATTTTAGTTTGCCAAGATTTTTAAGGAAATTATTAAAGCATCGTCATGAGCTAATTTTATCTTACTGCTAGGTCATAATTCAATCTAACTTAGAGTTCTTTCTCCAGTGTGGGGATAGTACTTGGGTGGGGGGTCCGATGTTTATAGTTTTCTTTTCCCTGTGACCACCTGGGTCTGTAGCCCCTTTACCTTCCTCTTCCCTCTCCCATCCACATCCAGGTCACACATACCCCACCTCTGTCTGGTAAGGGGAAAGTAATCTTATTTTCCTACCTCTTCTGCTTAATGTCAGCCTCCCTCTTATAATATTCCCTGAAAAAATAAATGTATGGGTTGATTTCTGGTGAGATCTAGCAGTCCTTATTAAGTCACAGGAAGGTATCTTTTTTCCTACCAAATATTAACAAAACCAGTAATAATAAAGAGAAAAATTAATCACCATGGTGCATTCCATTTATTTAAACAGCATTAACCACCAAGGTATAGTCAGTGATTAATAAAGAAAATTAATATTTTGTGAACTAGCAAGGAAAATGCTAAAGCCCTTTGTCATGAGAGAAACATTAAGTTTTCAATAAGATAAGTAGAAAGAAAACAGCCATGAATTGTGTGAATTTATACCGAAAGGTCACCACAACTTGATCAGACTCTAAATGCCTAAGGTTGAGAAGTTGGATTCTTAACTCTGTTATGTAAAATAAGTAAGCATCTGCTGTCTACTCTCAAGCAAATGCCAAGAAGCACAGAGTGGAGAAAGCTTAAAAATTTTAGCTCTTCAGACAAAATGACATCAGTATTGCTTTGAATAAGCAAACAATTCCTTAACAAAATGTGCCGACTATAAGGCTTACTTGATTCCTCAAGAGATTATCATGTCACCCCACATTGGTTTGGAGGACTTTGCACAGTGTATCCCAGGAGACGCAGTTCACCTAGGCCCAAGGAGTGGCCTTGGATTTAAGCATGCCACGGATAACGCTTTTCACATCCCCTCACTGTGACTTTTTAACTTTTACAAAGTGACATTCTTTGTTCTAGAATTAAAAATAGAAGGATCCTCCTGGAAAAATACAGTAACTTAGTTTGTGATATACTTAAAAAAAGTCACCCATAGCTTTATTCAAACTTTTAAGGCATCCTGACCTAGACCGAGAATTTCCGTGCCCAAGGCCGCCAAGGCCTTCTCATGCCATGTTGTCATGGTTTACAAATTGTAGATACGAGAGAGGCTGCTGGTCCAGAGAGTGTGACTTGTGGTGCTGTGCTGGCTTAGTGTGTTCAGGCCTATTTGTTACTATTAAAAAAACAAATTTAACCAAGTAAATTCGAAGCTCTAACTGGCCCTGTTAAGTGATTCAGGAATCAGGCAGCATCCCATCCAGCAACTAGAAGGGCATTCGGAGGGATTGTACAAAATGGAAAGTTTTTGTAGGAGCCAGTGTGGGGCAAAGGAGCTAATAACAAAGGAAAAGAAAGCATTGTATCTTGGTTTATATTAAGTTTTTAAAGCTTCTTAACAAAAGACCCAAGAGTATTATCAGCTTCTTGAGGAAAAGGCCTAGTTAGCTTCCAAATGGCAAACTCCCAGGTAATTAATTGGGTTGGGACCCAGAGATGGCTTCCTTAAGGTTCAGTCCCAAGGTGTCAAAGGGAGAAGAAGCAGGTGTCTAAGGAGAGGGAGCTGCGGGGCTGCAGGGCCGGGCTGATTTCCTAGGGCTCCCGGGAAGGAAGGGCAGGAGCACACCAGCAAGTCCTGCAGCTTCCCAGTCTCCGCTGAGGAAGGAAGTTGCAAGTAGGTGTTGCTTCTTCTTCAGAAGGTTTAGAAAGGCATAAAGCTTCAGATTATCTTCTTGCCATTCTCAGGAACTTGACTAATTAGAATTTTAGTTTTAAATTGCTTTCTTTTGAAATGTCAGTAGCTCTGAAAGAACCGATGACATCTTCATTTATATCTTATTGGGATTAAGTACATTCAGTTTATTACCTGTCTACTTGCTGGATCCGTCAGCCTGAGGAAATGACTATTTTAGTTAGTGAAAGACGTGGAGAAATCATTTTGAAAGAGAAGAGCACGGGTTTAGTATAGTGGTGGGTGCTAAGGGGAAGTGCTGAGGGGAGGCAGAATAGAAGGACAAAAAAAAAAAAAAAAAGTTAGTTCAGAGAGCCCCAAAGATAAACTTCATACTTTTGGAAGTAATCTTCTTCTCCACCCACCCACTTTTATTTTCCTTCCAGTAGCCCAGGTCTAAAATGGTTCAGACCCATGAAAAGGCAGAAGCTATTATTGGCCAAGTCTCAGAGGAAAGGATTATAGGAGCATGCCAGGAGGGTAGTTTCCTGAAACAGTGCAGCATCTCTATTATACCGAGATCTGATTTTTGTGCTTTCTAAGGGGTTGGGACACTTCCAAAACTTCCCTCCTGTAGTGTAATGAAATTCTGTCCCTAACTGCCCAGAGTTGGTGTAGATTCAGTTTAGGGGCGCAGCCCCTAACAATACTGCTCTAACTCCAGCTGCTAACTGCAAGTTTGGGGCTCCCCGGGCCACCTGCACTTCTGACAAACTGACCACAAAGTTGCTATTTGCTGGAAATTTTTACAGAGCTTAGAATAACAGTTGTCCTATGAAGGATACAAATCAAGGCCAGTGCAATGCAGAGACACATGGGGCATGACCTAAGAGGGTTCCAGCACAGAGCTTCTGTGTGCTCTCCTTGTGCGGCAGGACTCATCGCACACCCCGCACACGGATGTGTTCACCCACCAGACGCCCTGCTGAGCTTCGATGTCCAGTTTGACTGGGGCTTCGTTATGTAGGCATGAATCATTTTTCTAGTGATTGAACTCCACATGCAGCCCGCCCCCCTCTCTTTTCCAGAGGTTGGGCTGGCTCAGAGCCCCCACCCTCCTTACACAGTAGGTCTTTCTGGTGCCCCACCCCTGTTCTGAATCATCTGGGTGGGATAAACTCAGGTGTGGCCCACCATGAATAACAAAGACCCTCCTGTACCCTGGGAATTCCAAAAGTTTCAGCCTCCAGCCTAGGAATCTGGGACAAAGACCAGACGAATTATTATACAGCACCTCCCATTCCTATTTATTGACTGGTTGATTTAATCAATAGGATGTTGATTCATTGGACAAGTAAAAGGTGATAGATTTATCCTATCTGAAGGAAGCCAGAGTATCAACAAGGATAATTACAGAGATATAACAGTAAATAAAACTGATACTGTTTCTGCTTTCATGGAAGACAGCCATTGAACAAGTAACTGGGAACTTGTTGCTGGTCGTGAAAGAGTGTGTTACTGGGAAAGCTAAGCGTGTTAGAGGTGTTCTCTCTGACAAAGTGATATTAAAGTTGAGACCTGAAGGCTGAACAGCTCCGGAGGAAGAGCTGTGGGAAGCATTTCTAGGTAGAAAAACAGTCTGTTCAGAAGCCCTGATAGGAGATTTGTAAATCTAATGCAGGGACTGCAAAGAGGAAGTGGCTGGAGTATGGAGATTAAGCAGGGCCCGATCTCAAAAGGCTTAGAAAACCAGGTTTATTGACGTCTGGACTTTACCAGAAGGACTTTGTAGACATTGTAGACTTTTAAGCAGTAAATTGACATCATACTAGAATTTTAGAGAGATTATTCTGACTCCCAAGGTGAAGAGGGCAAGGATTGATAGAAAGAGACCAGTAAGTCTATCTCAGCAATGAAACACAATATGATGATCGGTTATATTAGGATTACAGTAGTGGGAATGGATAGAAGTGGATGGATTAGAGAGATGTTTAGCAAACAGAAATAGCACCAATTTCTAATGAAGGTCTTCATGAGAGGTCTTGTCTGACAGGAGTGAAGAATAACAATAATAGTGGTTAGTTTTGAATTATTATCACCAACATTCATTAAACAATTTTTAAAATACGCCAGGTGCCATTCTAATGAATCTCGTTTAATCCTCAACAATCCAATGAGGTAGCTAATCGGTATTTCGATGCCTATTTTACAGACAAGAAATAGACTTACAGAATTTAAATGCATTGTCCAGGATGATCCAGTTAGTAATTAAGCATCTTCCAGGTTCTGGCTTGAGCAAGTGGATGCTATTTCCTGGCAACAGGAAACCCCAGATCAGGAGCAGATTCTTTAGAGAGAAATGACGGTTTCACTTTGGGATATGTTACCCTTGAGAGGTCTCTGAGAAATCCAAGGGGGAGATGCACGGAGACACTCAGATCTCTGGTGTGAATGCCCTCCTTTGTGCTGCGTGAGGCAGCAGCCTGGTGGAGCCAATCGTGGCAAGCAGAAGCAGCACAGGGATTTTTTTTTTTTAAATACTAGGAGAGTCATCAGGAACATTATCAGACTAAGTATAGTTCCATTAGATGTGTTGAATGGGGTTGGATATCTAAAGGGAGAGTAAGACTTAGAATTCAAATGTATTTCCTTTTACTAGAAACCCACTAATGGTATTAATTAGAGCAGAACCTTTAACTAAACACTGGGTAATTAGCTGTGATTTCAGAAATGTAAGTAGAACCATAATTCATGAAATTGATAAGTGTTTCTTTCACCTGTTAGCTAAGATTGAACTAGCAACCTCCCTGGCATCCTTCTTTCCTCATCCCCTCTTCTAAGTTTGTAATGAGGATCACATGGCAATTTATAATTAAACGGTGGGACTGAAACATTCTGTTGTGTTGCTTCTGACTCAGTCTCAAATTTTCAATTTCTGATTAAAGGCACTGCAAATTTCAAGCCTTGTAAACTCTCTTTTATTTAGAAATTGCTACTCACAGTGTATGAAAACTGTGAAGTTTGCAAAATGTTTTACATGGTGTTCCAAATATCATCTGTCAGATTATGAACATGTGCTAGCTACCGCAATATGTTAAATAAGGCAAAAAAGGAATTTTCTTTGCATCACTTTCCACACTCTCTGTGGACTGGAAGATAGATCTGCTCAAGTGAGATAAAGAGGGTAGTGAGGCAGTTGGGTTCAGTTTAATCAGTATAAACAGTTATTCTGACCAAGTGTGGCCCAGAGCTCTCTTGCAGAAGGACCTTCCCACCTGGGTGCTGGTCATGTTATAGTCAAAGCAGGGACCTGGGCTGTCTTGCTGCATCCCCAGCACCTAGAGTAGCATTGGGTACAAAATGGGAGCTCAGTAACACTTGCTGACTGAATGACCATGCAAGAGTAACAACTCTTCTTCCTCTCTTTATTAACAAACTCATGTGTTTCTGGACTGAGTTAAAGCTTTTTGCATATTATTGTTTAATTTTTTAATGTTTAGTCCTATGCCAGCTGTACGTGGACAGTGAGGGAACGGGTTATTGGGGTAAAATCATTTCCCTCTTGTTAGGAGCTGGGAGTAGTAGAGCCAGGACTAAAAGCTGGGCCTGTTGGACTCCAAGAACCGTACCCTTTAGTACAAAAGCTTAAGACGGGGAGGTTCTCTGCCCCTACTTTTGGTACATGCGCTGTTACTGCATCCTACATTTTAAAAGTTTGGTTTATTTTGAAATATAATGAAATGGGAGCATTTTTCTAATCCATTTTTATTAATGAACACTAATAGGTTTTCCATTTCCCTAGCCTTTAATTTGAGTGCTAGAACTGGATTAGTATATATAACTACAAATGTTCCTGAAATATAGACTTAACATTTTCCACTTTGATGCGATGAGAAGGAAATAGAGAATACTTTGCATTATTCGATCTATATTGGGAAGTCCAGCCATTAGGCAATATATTTTGTAAATCACCTTAATTCCTTATGTCTCTGATTAATTTGGAAAAAGCAGCAGGTTGTAAGTGATGTGCGTGTGGATGCTCATATCTATTATTGTGTTTGAAAATAAAAATGGATTTTTATTTTCTAGTCTTTATTGTTGCTTGCTTCCCCCTCATGCCCACACAGTTACCAAAAATCTAACAATTTTCTAATGGCGTCATTATCTCTACAGCAGCTGGTTTTGATAAAGAATTCTAAAAGTTCAGGAGGTCAGAAGCAGCGGTAAATGAATTTAGAAGAAACAGAAATCTTGTGTATGTTTTTTTTTTCTTTTTAGGTATGAGATGTTGAAGTAACACATCTACATATCTAATATCTACATATCTAACATATCTATTACTGTTACTACAGTAACCTGTAATAACATATCATTAGAGTATTTCTCTAACATTCAGAATTACTCTGTGGGCTTCCTGAGCCCTGAAAATACCATACTTACCAGTTAGGGTTTTCGAAAGCCTGGGCGGGGGCACAGAGAGCACTGCTGAGCCCAGTCGCTGGCAGTTCTCTGTGAGAATCAGCACTAGTAGGACTGCGCCTTCGCCTGCCGCCGCCTCCTCTTTGCACTCACCTTCTCCTTGTTATTGGTCTGTCTTCACCTCTGTTCTCTGTCTGTCTCATCTCTTCTGTTGAGCTCTTCTCAGGCTTAGAACTCCAATGAGAAACTGATGGAGTAGATTTTGTATTTGTCCACCGCCCTGTGATGATCACTAGGGTAGTGGGCGGAATTCTGAGATTACACAGGCATCCTTTGTTTTCTGAAAGACGTGGTGTGTTCCACGGGTAAAAGTGTTTTGTGGCTCACTGCATCAAAAATTTTAAACCTGCCTCCGGTGCCTTAATTGTAGAATTCAAATAAAAAAAAGAAAGAAAACCTCTCTAATGAACAGCTATGTGATGCCAATTTAAAATGCTTCCATTTAGAACAGGCTTCAACTATCTGAATAATGTAGGAATAACTTGTGGCACTGTTTGGTTTGGCGAGTCCTATAACGAACCCTGTAATATATAAAGATGGCATGGCATGCACCCATTCTTGATGAGATTAAGTTATAATGGAAATATTTCCATTCTTAACTCCTACCCCAAACCTGTTTTCTTCCTTTTCCAGTTTCCTGAAAGCTTTCTTCCCGCTCTTTGGTTGTTGCTGCCACCTAATGTTTCAAAATAAAATTGCAGTGGGTTTGCCTTTTCCAAAAGATTTGCATGCACTCTTGTGCAGTTTGTGGGAAGTAACTATTTGAGAGCGACAGTTGTTTTTCTTGTGTACTCTTAAATCATAGCCCTCTGAAGTGGTTCCTTATTTTGGGGAGATTATGGATAGTATATATTCCACTAGCAGAAAGTGCAACTAATAAAGCAGGAAGGGATTGAAGAGCCCTAATCCCTACTGTAAGACAGCGATTTTTCAAGCTATTCCATCTCATGGCACACATAAACTAATTGCTAAAGTTCTGTGACACACCAAAAAATACATTTTTTGCCAATCTGACAAAAAATAGGTATGATTTTTGATTCATTCACCCTTGGACGGCTATTTTTGTGTTAACTGTTAACACCTTTTTTTTTTTTTTTTTTTTTGGACAATCTAAGGGAAAATTGGTCAGTGCCCCTGACTAAATAGTCAAGTATTGCATGTTTTAAAAATTCTTGTGGCACACTGGTTGAAAATCGTTGCTGTAAGACATTTACCAGTGTGACATTGGCATGTATTTCCCCTCATAAAATTGGGCTCAGTATTCTGAAAGATCTGTTCCAGCTTTAATATTTTTTCTCTGTGTGTGTGTGTGTGTGTGTGTGTGTGTGTGTGTTTGTTGTTGTTGTTATGAAAGTATAGTCCTTATACATGACACTGATAATTTATTTGGGCAGAAGTTCTCTGTGTCAACCAGGTTTTCTTTGAAAGCTATGTTAGGTAGAGTTTTTGTATTTTCATTGTGTGAGTAGATAGCTTTGATTGCTTTCCTTTGCTCAAATAGCAGAGACAGATTGGAAGACTTTCTATCATTAATGCATCCTTACCCAGAATAACATTTCCTGCTTGCTTAGTTATTCTGTTATTTGTGGACTTCCTTAGCTGGACTTTGTACTTGTAGTGCATATTGCAAAGATTGAGAAGTCAACTATACTTCTTGCAAAGTTCCCAGATTAAAAAAAAAATCTGGGTTTTAAGAGATTTATAATTATACTATTCATTTTTTCCCAGTATTTTGAAATAGATCGTTAATTTTTCCATGGGCTAGAAAGGAATCTGAAGATAAAAAGTTTTCTAGATATGGGAAAGTGATCAGAGATGGAACTTGCTGTTTGTGATGGAAATTTTTTAAAAATCCTGATGAATATTACAATTTGGCAAAACCTTTCTTAAAGGATTCTATTATCTTAAATTGACTTTGTAAAGAATATTTTGTTTACCCCTGGCTGGTGTGGCTCAGTGGATTGAGTGCCGGCCTGTGAACCAAGGGGTTGCCAGTTCAGTTCCCAGTCAGGGCACATGCCTGGGTTGTGGGCCAAGTCTCCAGTAGGGGGAGCATGAGAGGCAACTACACATTGATGTTTCTCTCCCTCTTTCTCCCTCCTTTCCCCTCTGTCTAAAAATAAATATATAAATTTTTTTTTTAAAAGAATAACTTGTTTATGTGTAGCATTTTAACAGATATTTTGGGTGTTACTGTTTCTCTCAGTCACTCTGTAGATAAGTTTTTCATCCTTTATAATTCTGAAGGTGGTTAAACCAAAGACAAGTGAATATGAAGCCTCACCTTCAACTACTTTTGGCTTAGTTGTTAACAGATCTTTTATAGAATTGATTATTCCTAGAACACCTGATGGGTAGAGAACCTATTGAATAAAATAAAAGTGGATTTGGACCTGCTGTTAGTAATTAGGTTTAGATACTATTTCTATTCAGATGGGCATGAGTCCTAATTAAATACAGTTTGCTTGGCCATTATCCTTTGCGTACAGATTTTCAGACAGGTTTCGGTGGTCTTGTTCAGGCCATCCTGACCGAACTGTGTGAGCAACATCTTGAGGCTCACAGCCTCGAGTGACTGGCTTACTGCTTAAATATAGAACTCTTATTGAGTTCCTTTGAGCTACTAATTTTGTTAGTCTATTGAAAGAGTTACTATTACTACTATCAAGTTTATCTGGCACGATTCCTTAGAAGCTTTAGCAGACTGATCATAATTTCATTATCTTTTTGCTATTGAAAACTTTCTTTTCTAATACTTCACAGTTTATTAAACATTGCTATCAGATTTCTGTTTGTTATCCAATTATTACTGGTATTTTTTTCTGAACTGAACACTGGGTGAGGGCAGATGATGGCTTTGACGTAGTGGTTAAGAGCCTAGCCTCTGAAGTCAAATTTCCTGAGTGTGAATTCCTTCTCCGTGACCTTGGGCAAGTTATTTAACTGCTGTGAACTTCAGTTTCCTCACGAGCAAAAGGGAGATAATGTAGCTCTTGTGATGATTAAATACAGATACAGAGAGAGACTCCATTTCATTATTGATTTGGTTAAAATAAACTCAAAGATACTTTATTTACACGATTCCTGCAAATATTCCTTATTCTGGGTTTGTCTTTGTCTTTACAGAGCTGAGGAAACCATAGGATATTTGAGTTTTAATCATGAACCCAATTATATTAGTCTGTTATTCACAGCTTCTCAATCATTTGAGAGCCCCAATCTTAGGTCAGTGACTGAGGAGTAGGAATTCAGGAAAACGTGACTTGGACTTTCAAGGCCCCAGGGGCTGGCAGGGAAGGATGGCTTACTGGGGACATTCAGCCTGGCCCAGTCTGCTGCCCTCCATGGAGAAGTCTTCTCTCACTTCCCAGATGCACCTGGACTCCCCAGGCATCAGCTTCCATGGCACCCTGTGCTTTGTAATGACATAATGGTTTTAATTCTTTTTCTTTAGTGCCTTTCTCTGCCTACTTGATGGTGTGTTCCATGATGCTAGAAACGGACTTTTCTTTCTGGCTTTGTTGGATGATTAAGTGAGCTCTCATTTTAGAAGTGAAGAAACATGCATGTCTGTCTTATGTGGCTTTCCCAAGTCACACATGTTCTGAAGTAGTTGTAAGTAGAATTTGGGTTTCCATTCTCCGATACTACAGAACTCTCTGCCCTTTCTACTGTGCTGTGAAAATTTAAGCTCTCAAGATGGATTAAGCAATATCTACAAATAACTACTACAGAGGCAGAATAGACACACTCCAAGGGGCTACAGAAATTGGAAGGGAATATAAGTTCTTTTGTTTGGGTGGTAGGTGCAAAAAGGCTTAGTGGTAGAGGAGGTATCTGAACTGCACTCACATGGATGGATTTTGGATAGAAAGGTGTGGGAAAGCTCACTCCAGCCATAAAGTATTTTATGTCATTGTGTATATAATTTTAGTATTGAAATCTTTAATCCCAGTATTTCAAAAAAATCTGTAAAATATATACATGAGTGGACTAACGAATGTGTCTCATTTCAGTGAACAACGTGGGGATGTCATATGAGTATCCTGAATACTTTCTGGAAGTTCCTGACTTGGACAATGTAAGCAATTCTTTGTGTATTACGGTAACAAAAGGAACGCACACAGCCGTTGCGGAAGCGACGCAGTCTAACGGCTCAGACTGTGCGCCCTGGAGTCGAGCTGCCTGAGCTCCGCACCCTGGCTCTACTGCTTGCCACCTGAGTCACTCTGAGGGTGAGCTCAACCCATGGTCAGGAGGGAGTGACTTTCATTCTCTCGCCCGTAAGGTAGACTTCATAGGGATGGTAGAAGGATTGAATGAGAAAATGTTTATGACCTCGTTTGTATAGTATCAGGATCAATAATAGCTCTAGTTTTATTCTTATTTTTATTATATCACAACATCTCAGTTTTAAGTATTAGGATTCTAAACACCAATTTAAAAATCATAATGTTGATTCAGGTAAACTAGGTCTACGAAAATGAAAGCTGTATCCTCGATACATGCATAATTCTTTAATAAAGACTAGAAAAACATCATGGAAGAAGGAACATGTAAAAATTTTTTAAATTGTTAAAAATCTAAGTTTCAGTCATTTCTCCTTTCTTGTACTAGCAGAGAAGAAATTACGAGCGTTCATATTTGTTTCAGATTAAGTGTGTCTTTTGCTTTCAGATTTTACTTGCACATATACCTTGGATTTTGCACATTAGCATGAATTGCTGCTTTTGGTAGAAAAGAACTATAACACTGAGAGTATAATAATAAAATGTGTTTCTCCATCCCAATTCCAGTCATTTCCCAAGGTCTCTACTGCATCTGGGGAAATTTCTGATGCATCTCCAGATCATTCATATATATAAATATATACCACAGTCATTTCCATGATCAAATCTATATAAAATAATCAATATTATTTTTTGCAGACCATCAAGAAACTGATAAATATCAATGTTCTTTCTGTTTGTAAGGTAAGCAGCTTCTTTGTAAATATACCATCCTTTTTGGTTCTTTGTCTTTAAGAACACTGACATAGTTGGTGTGTTCATTTCAGTCAACTCTTCTTTTCATGTAAGTGCATATTGCAGATGAAAGTGGTCTCTCTCCCCCTGAACACCAAACAGGCATCTGTATAATACTGCTTTTAAACAAATGAGTATTTATTAAATGCCTCCATTACTTGCAAACACTGTGGTAGGCCCAGGGACTGCATGAGCTAACTTAGGCCAAAGATTGATTTTTACAAAGTTTTCACCTACATGTAAGCAATGACTCGTAAATTGTTTCAGTTTTGTATTTCCTGTGATACATGTAAGTCGATGAGTTATAAATATTGTGATAAAGGATTATATGGGAAGTGTGGGACTATAAAGTGAGGAGAGTGATTTTTAGTAGCCACACGTAAGAACTACTCTAGTTTCTAGTTGCTAGGCATGCGACACCAGCTAATATATGCTAAAAGGAAGACTAGCTAACAAACAGGAGCATCTGGTACCACTTTTCCTTATATTTAACGGCAACTACAATAACATATCATACCTTGATTACACGTACGAGACCATACCTGAGGCAGAATTTCCATGGCAATGTCAGACACTTCAAATTTGAGCAGACTGATGGAAAAGCTAAATCCATTTCTAATAACTTGTATAATTCAAAATTATTAGAATTGACCAGATAAATATAAATAAGAACTTAACTGTTAATTTTCATTTGAGGTCACAGTTGTGATCTTTTTCTCTTTTGTGAATGTTTAAAGAAAAATTCTCCTTGTGTCTTTATATTCTGAGAAATCATAACCTTTACACAGTTGATTCAAGTCCAAAGACCCTGAGATCTTATGCCTTATCAAATGTTTTATGTATGGCTATGTTTCTTTCTGTGTAACGTATGTGTTGCTTTTAAAGTGTTTAGTTGATTCAGTTATTATATGATTTTTTCAATATGGTTGATTCAAGTCAGCCAGCTAGCTCTACCACAGGAAAGCTACATCCTTAATGTATGCATACACGTAGCATCGGTAGCTTGCTGTTTAAAGGCACATCAAATGAATTATATTTTGATATGGCAAATGGTAAGTTTATAAAACAAACAATTGCTATCTTTTCTATTGTTATTAACCAAGTATTTTTCTCATATAAGATTCAGTTTAAGTGAGGTACACTACTAACAGGTAGATGTGTAGTGAGTAGATTTGCAGCAAAAAACCCCCACAAAATTAATGCTTTTAAAACATAGGTAGTATGAATATATCTATATAGTTTTTAAGGTATTTCCCTTGGCATATTTATATACACGTGATCATCCTTCAATGATCTGTGTGAAGTTTCAAGTCAATTAAATAACTCCCCCATTTACTAGTTATATGACCTCAAGCAGATCGCTTCCTCTGTGCCTCGGTCTGTAAATGAGGATGATAATTCTTTTTACCTCACAGAGCTGTTTTGGAAATTAAACAAGGTAATATGCGTGAACTTACTAGAATAGTGCCCAAATCATAGTGAGGGCTCTAAAAAAAAATGTTACTATTATTTAGTTGAACTAAATGCTGATAAAGATCCAGTAAATATGTGCAACTATAACTTTATTTTTAACAAAGATATTTGTGGAGAATTATTATTGCTAGTTTATAATTTTTATGTTTTATGGTTTTACCTTTTGAAATGACTGGGGCATACTATTTTTTCATAATCTTTTTTAGTACACTTGGCCAACTGCTTAAAAATACAAGTGTTAAAATGATGTACATGTGTTTTATAATAATTGTTATGAGTTAATGATGAAAAATGTGTTCAGGTGTTTAAATTTTATTTTATAGAATTAATACTAGCTACAAATTAGTCAAATTAGTCTCCTGATAATTTTACTTCCTCTGTCAAATAAACTGTATAAAGTCTTACGCTAGACACATTAGCATTTCTCCTGCTTGTCAGAACTTAACTGGCCTCCTCTGTCACCCAGAGCAGGCAATTTTGGTTGACAGTACACAGAATACTAACGATAAACGGCCAAGGTCCTGATCTTGACCTGTGAGAACCAGTCGGCTGCTGTGCTCCACGTCCACACACTGCACCTTTCAAGCAGCACCTGAGCTCGTATCAGGGTGTGCCGGTGGTGGTCGCCTGGTGTCCCTGCGGAAAGATGAGTAGCACAGCGGGCAGCTGTGGATGGAGCCGCTCAGAGCGAGCAGCGCTGTAGAGTACTTTTCAGTCGGTTCAATATAGTGATGAAATAAAAATGAGCCACCAGGCCTAATATCTTGACAGATTGTTAAGTGTTTCTTCCACCTCTTCATTCTTCCTCTTACTACTTTCCCTGTTTACAGGCAGAGGTGCCTGTCCCATGAGATGAGTTAGTGGAGACAAATGCTAAACTATTAAAGATGTATCATATTGTAAACCAGATTGATGGGAAGTATCACAAGTAGAACGAGATATATGCTTAAAACTCTTTTACCTAAACTCTTTTTTGGCAAGTCTCACAGAACACTCAGGGAGTTTGCTATTTAAACCACTCCCTCTCAGGCCAAATAATCATTCCTTATCTTTAGTATAAATATGAATATTCTTGTACCTTTGTGATAGGCTCTTTATTGGAAAATCGATTTAAATCTCTTGATTTAGTCATCATGGAGTTGATAACATCTGGAGGACAGGTGATTTTTATTGGATTAAAGGCAAACTTGGTGCAGGCACCATCTGCGTAGCCATCGGGTGGTTCCGGTATGGAATGGTTTGACTCATGGCGGGAGGTGTGCAGCGGTTAACCTGGAGGCCAGGGAAGGAAGTTAAGACATGACTGGGCAGGAACCTGAGTTCTGTGCTCAGAAGGATGGAGAGCCATACATAGGCAGCTTTCAGGTGGAAATAAGGTATGATCTGATCCCCAGTTTAGAAAGGCAGGTCTGGTGGCAGAGGGACATGGCGATACGTATGTTATGTGTGTGTCTTATTTGTACTGAGAAAGGGGCGTTTACCTCTATGAAGCTGTGTGTGGGGAGCTCCCAGGTTTAGTGCTCTTTCATGCTGCTGTCATTTGCCCTGTCATGATGAATTGCACCTGTTGTCCTTTCATTGACCGTGTTATGTTGCCAGCGCCAGGGCTACATCTCTGGTAGCAGTGGTTGGTTGGAGCCCTGGGGTAACTTAAAAGAAGATGAAAATTGGTCTGGCCCTAGAATCTTACAGGGTTTCATGGTGGCTGGACATCAGGGGAACTAGGACATGGGGGTCTGCAGCCTGAAACCAAATAAATGCATCAAGGGGGTCTAGATGAGAAAGAGAACACCTCTTCTCCCCATCAGTGTTAGTTGAGGTACTATCTCCTTACCAGACTGCAATAGGGGTTGGCTGGCTGCAGAGTGTGCCAGGAATTTGGAGATGTTTGCTGGGAGGGCCCCAGCATCTTTTAAGTTCTGGGCTATGCCATAAGTGCTGAACCACCTGCTTTACATTCCTTCAGGGCCAAGACTATTGCTCGGTCCATGAGCATCTGTCCTATATCGGTAGGTCAGATGATTGTGAATATCACATAACTTTCATAGTTCAGCAGAAGAATAATAAAAGTGAAATATCCTAACCAGAGGAATGACAGGTTGTCACCAGACCAAGTGGTGGTGAATGGTGCAGAAGAACACTGGGGAAGAAATATTAACCGAATGTTTTTGCCTATAGATACCCAATGTTTAATCAGAGTCCAGTTTAGCTCTCTCTCCCAGGTCACTGAGTTCTCTAGTTCCACCTGATTGTTTTACTTTCCATCCTATTCAGTAATTTAGGTTTATTCCCTTTTTCCTTCTTAATGACTTGACTAGGTAAGCCTTTATCAGCCACAACAGTGTGAGTTGAGGCAACCTGAGGGGTGTTTAGAGGCCTCATTGCCTGCTTTCCCAGCTTTGCTTTCAGATCTTTCAGGGTTTAGTCTTGTTTTTGTTCCCTGCAGAGTAGGTAAATGCCAAGGTGAGAAGAGCAGTGGTGTGGAAATCCTATATAGGTGGCCAGTATGGTTACGGAAGAAAAAGTGGGATTCACTGCCCGCCACCACTGGTAGGCAAATTCCAGAGGCAGAAGTTTGGTGAAGAAGGAAAGAGGTCCTTTATTCAAAAGCTACACAGTTTGGAAGAATGGCAAGCCTCAGAGTTTATCCCCTCCAGAATACCCAGAGAAAATCCCCTCCACCCTCTTCCAGGTTGGCCAAGGCTGCACCTGGAGTTCCTTCTCCCATTTAAAAATACTGTCTTTTGGGAACCTCAAGCTGCTACAGCACGGCCATCCAGACGGCTTAGCTTGTTCCCGTTTGCAGTCTGGCTTCAGGCTTCTTCCTGGAGTCTGTGCATGCCACCTGCCCACCACACCACCACCGCCACTTCCCGCAACTGGGCCTGGGGCCATTACCAACCTCTACTGCCAGCCATGCATGGGTCCATTGTGCCAGCCACAAGGCCCAGCACCTACCTGGTCACGTGGCTTCCAGGGCCCACCAGTCCTTCAGGGGCTTCGGCTCGCGTGTTTATGCCGTGGATCCCAGAGGAAGAAGCGTAGTCATTCTGGGGTCTGGCTGGGCAATCTGGCCAGGTCTATCTGTATCCATATGGCAGGCCCATTGGCCTTAGCCTGGAAGAGAACCCTACTAGCTAAGGTGTTTTCCTTGTGGTTTCAGATGCCCTGTGACTAAAATCTAAGATAATGGCCTTCAGAGCAGATATTGTGGTGTTTAGAGATAATTAAACCTCCAGATAAGAGCCACACTCTTCTAAAATAGTTCTAGTTTCATAACTGGAGGGTTTTTGACCTCAAAATACTGAGAGAATTTGCAGGTGAAATTGTTGTACTGTTACTGATTATTAGAGAAATCATGGGAAAGGCAGAAGTGCCACAACTCCAGAGGCAGGTAAGTACAAGTCCAGTTTCACCAGGTAGCACACTGAGCTTCATACCAGTCCACAAGCAAGTTCTAAAACAGCTCTTGTTTTCTTTGTTTCTGATTTGAGATCACTTGTCTTAGCATTTGCCAGATTAGGAGTTGCCTTCCTTCTCCTGCCCTGCTTTTTGATTTCTTTGAATAGTAGTTTTAGGATCTCAAGACTCCACAGACTCTTCATTCCTCTTCAGGTGGACACTGCCCAAATAATATTACCTGCACTTGCCTGCAGCTCCCTAAGGGTAGGGAGACCATTCCTTCTGATGGTACCGGACCCAGAAGCTACTACTGGGCCTGGTGAATAAGGCGGAATCTAGGGAGTGGCCCCGCCTGTACCTGAATCCCTCAGGAAATTTCCACTCTGCCAAATGCAGGGAATGTTCCAACCTTATTTCTTACCTTTCTTAGACCAAAAAAGGAAGTGGGCATGGGTGTGACCTATAGTAAAATTTGTTAACAACCTCTACTTAGAGTTTATACCACTGAGTTTGGTTTGCTTTATTTGGGGATGGGGAGGGAGAATCCTAAGCAGGGGAACATAGTTTATTTCTTCCTTCATCAGATATTTAACCAAAGTGGGAACTTGAGACTATGTCTTGTTAGGAATGATTGAAAGAACCAGAGGCGTTTGGTGTGAAGAAGGGAAACACGCCATCCCACACACTCACACTCACACTTACACTCATGTATCTGGCCAAGGCCAGTCACACTACCTCCTAATTATTTTGTAGATCAACTTGCTTCATTTCATACCTGGTGATACTTTCCAAATTCCAAGCCCTGAAATTTCTCAGCTGGAACTACTTAGAATAGCCTGATCAGTCTTTCTCATCCACCTTGTCTCCCTCTGGGCTCCATACTCCAGCCAAAGTGTTGTTTTACTGCAGGTCGTCGCACACCCCTGTTAAAGCCTTTGGCAACTTCTCTTCCTCAAGTCCAGAGTCTTTAAAGTGACCTACAGGGAAGGACCCTCCTGATGCCACCGGGCTCCCGCCCCAGTTTCACTTCTGGTCTCTCCCTCTAACTCTGTGCTCAGGTCAGAGCACCTCCATTCAGTCTTCTGAACCTGATGCTCCCTCAGGCTGGTTTCTCTCCATGGAAGGAGCCTCCCTCACCCCCGACTTTGCTAATTCTACTCCACCTTCAGTTCTCAATTAGAGCGCTGTGTCCTTGGAGGTGGCGCTGGGGTGCTGGGGTAGGGAACCTTCTGGATCCCTCAGGACAAGATTAGGGCCCTCGGGCAGTTTCAGTGCTCACGTGTCTTCCCTTCACTCAGCTTTTCATTTTTAGCTTAGTGTCTCTACAGATTATAAATCATGCAGGGGCTGGTACCATGTCCTTTCATTTCTTGCTATTTCCTAGCCCCAGGCCTTGCATATTTCAGGTATACAATGAATGCTTTTTGAATTAAAAAAAATGAACAAATTTAAAAAGTGAAAATTCTTGTTCTTTGGGAATCAGGATTACACTTACGTATGTGGCCCTAGAAGGCTGGATTTAGACCAGTTGTTGGTATTTACACTGAAATAAAATGTTAGAATTTCCTAATCTTTGAATCTGCCGGAGGGGAATGGGCAGAAGGTAAGTTCCTTTTCTGATTCTGGGTAAGAAGAGGTTGCAAACCAATAGTCAGTGGGCTGAATGTGCCCTATCAACATACTTCAGTAGGCTCAAGCAGTGTTTTCTTTTTTCTTTCTTTTTTTTTTTTAATTAAATTTTATTTTAATTGTTGTTCTTATACAGTCTTCTGTTTTCTACTCCCATCCCGTCCCTCCGCCCCAGCCCTCCCCAGCTCCCTTCCATTTCCACCCCCCACCTAGCTTTTGTCCATATGTCTTTCATACTTGTTGCTCTAATCCCTTCCCCTTTTCCCTGGATATTCCTATCCCTCTCCTCTCTTGTTCTCAATTTCAGTGTCTTTGGTTATATTATGCTTGTTTGTTTGTTTTTTTGATTAGGTTCCTGTTAAAGGTGAGATCATATGGTATTTGTCTCTCACCTCCTGGCTTATTTC